>CAJNJA010085808.1:37466-48657 GCA_905231915.1 Symbiodinium necroappetens
GTAGTAGTAGTAGTAGTAGTATCAAGAAGAAGAATAATCATAATAATAATAATAGGAGGAAGATGAGGAGCAGCAGCAAGCAGCGGTAGCAGCCAGAGAAGCAGCAGCTGCTGCCGCCTTTGTGAGTTGCCATAGTAACTAGTAGCCGCAACAGCTGTTGAGATTGACATTGCTGTTGTTGCTGCAGCTAACTATTTTTGGTATGACTAGTGACTCTTCATTTTCACCGTCAAGGGAGGATGCAGATTTGCTGGACATATATATATATATAGATATATATATATATATACATTTATTTATCTATTTTTATATTTATATGTATATATATATATATATGAATAACAAAACAATAATAATAAGAAAAATAGTAATAAAAATAATAATAATCATGCTCATCATCACAGCATTAACAGCAAAAATCAACATCCCTGGCGGACCAAGTCGAGCCGGTCTCGGAAGGAAAGCCGAGCGCCCTCCGAATGGGTGAGCAGCTTCTTGCCTGGGGGTTAAGGGTTTAGGGTCTTGGGTTTAGGGTTTAGGGTTTAGGCTTTTGGGTGTAGGGTTTAGGGTTCAAGGTTTGGGGTTTAGGGTTTACGGCTGGTATCAAACGACTCGATCCCTTGGCAGCAAAACCTGAACCTGCATGGCCCGGATGCCACAGCCAAGCAACAGCTGCACATGTCACATGGAAAGCAGGCAGAACACCGCGCGCCACCAACTAGTATGGTTCTAACGCCAGTAAGCGCCAAAGCAACGAATTGAACAAGCATTTCCAAAGATGGAACAGGAGCAGTGGACGAACGGCTGCCAAGGAACAAGCGTCAAAAGGGCCCAGCATGATGGCCTGTGAAACGTGAGGACTGCACAGATCTGGCTGGGACCTCAAATGTCCGTTCTTTGTCTCTTGGTTCCGCGGCAAGCACCGGCCTGATCCTTGTTCATCTGGCGCATCTTCTCCTTCATGTCCTGCAGCAATGCAGTTGCGCTGCTGCTGCAGATGGGTGCTTGCAGCGAGGCCAGTTCTAGCCACAAGCTGCGACACCCAGTCCATGTATTTGACACCTTCTGCCATGTGGACGTCGGACTTCGTGAGCATCTGCAGCTGATTCAGCACCTCTCGAGTCCCGAGTCCACTTGTTTCCCCGGCGACGCACTTTGCGATGCCGTCTTCTCCACTGGGGACTTTCATCATCCAAAACATTACAAAACGTTACGAAAACTAAGCTAGGCAGGGAGGATGCTCACCTTAGGCGATCATGCTCCACAATTCGGCGCCGAGCTTGGCAGATCGGGCATGGCCTTTGGGGAACATATTCTATGTGGGTCTAGAACTGATCAATGCCAAGCTCGTGGTGGAGTGTTGCTGGGCAAAGTGCCACCCTCAGATCTCTGATCCACTCGCTGTACAGCCTTCAACCTTCGGTAAGCCGAAGCGACTTGCAATATGAATTCGGCAGGCAGTGCGTGTATGTTCCACCACGGAGGCCATGGTGACATCTGCGGAGTCTCGACCAGGTACTAGCAAACTTGACGGAGGGTACGGACTGCACGTCACTGCACTGCAAGCAAGACTGGCGCCTAAGGCGTGTGCTCTGTACATGGCTGTATCCAGAGGGGTACATTGGTTCTCCGAATTCTCGCGCGATCTCGGATTCGTCGGCTCATCGATTCCGCTGCGACCTGTCAGACCTGGCCCGGTCCCAGCCCCAAACCTGAGAGCCCACCGGAGTCTACCGCTAAGGCGCTGCCTCCGTGGAGCAGCATCACCTCTTCCCCGGCCTGACATCAACTGTTTCTACGTGAGAGACTAGCAGAAGCAGTCGAATCCTGCTCTTAGATACTTCCTATTATACCGCTACTACAAGTCGTGCTAAAATCGGCCTGGGCCTTCCTCGGGTAAGAAGAGCGGGCGGCACTCCTGGGCATCCAAAGCACATCGCGACATCCGACGAGGCAGCACAGAAGAGCCCGGGAGCAGGAGCTGCAAAAAGCCCGGCCTCGGGGAGAAGGAGGTGGCAGCGTGCTCGTTCTGCGAGTTCGCTGTCGCGGGAAACTTCGAGGCGGCTCCCGGGCAGTTTGTGCAGCCGGGAGCATCACCTTTCTGAGACATGGTGACATGGTGACATGGGGGGGGCGGGGGCCTCCAAACAATGGTCAAGCTGTTGGCTACTGCGACCTACACTGTGTACAGAACTGGAATCTAAGCATGCACCCCAAAGGGAAGCGAAACCCTGATCAGCCCCCAGATGTGCAGCGAGCAGGCTCAGGCTGTGACATCGTGCTTTGTTGCGGCAAACATACCCTGCGAGCAGAGACAATTATGTGATCGTCAACGCTTCGCATGTTTTGCAGCAGACGCCTTGACCTGCTGCTTCAGGGCTGGGTCAACTGCCTGCCTGAGACTTGCACAGCCGGCAAGCAAGTTTGCAAGGACAAAACCAGATGTAATGCAATATTATGGCGGTGAAGACATATAGCTTGCACAAGGCACACCACGCTTGAGAGCTCCTTGCTGGTAAGCTCGCCATCTGCATCCTGACCAAGCCGAAGCAATCAGCAGATCAGCAAGCTGGAGGAAAGAGCTGGCATTGCCCACAGATATCAGATGTTGTGTCATGCGATCTGATTGTTTCATCCCACCCGGAAACACGAAGACATGATCACTTCACGAGTCTTCTACGTGAATTTTTCACAAGTAGGCATCTCTGCATATCTCTACCTGATTCTTCAACCTTGGACGCCCTCCAGCTTGGCAGTGATTCAGCATGGTTTTGACAACGTCATCGCCACCTGGTCCCAGATTCGGAGAAGCTTCTGCGCATCTCTGGTGCTGAGCCCACCTGCACGAAAAATCTACAGTATGATGGCGCCGCCGTTGAAATTAAGCAAATGCTGCTTGCAACGATGCGTGACAAGCGGAAACAGGCACACCATGCCAGTGAATTTGGCCAACGCGAGCCGGTGCCCCCAAGCTCCGCGGCCTCGTGTGCACAGCTCTCGGGCGGAGAGCTTGCCGTTGCCATCAAAATCCAATGCTTCAAAAAGTACCTCTGCAAAGAGAGAAAGACGAGACCGGACTTCGAGTTTCTTCGAGTCCGAGGTGTGCCTGCAGGTCCTCACGGCTCAAGCTGTCGACAACAGCGACTGGTTGCCGGCCGCTTGCCGCCCGCTGCATTGCCATCGGATCTTCGATGCTATTCCGGTAGAACCTCGCAAGATGCTCTCGCTGCATTTCCTCCGAGGCTTTTCTTCGTCCTGTTGGGGCCGATGATCATCCCGGCCTGCTTTGTCGCATGGAGGCGCGCTTCTGCCGGAGAAGGGATGCCAGCACCTGCCCAGCCGCAGACCCGACTCCGACGGCTCGAGCAGATGTGACAGTGCAAAAAAAAAAGAAGCGCTCGGTTGGTCTCAGAGCAAAAAAAAGACTAAGATGGCCCGTCGAATCTACCGGCGCTTCTGCCCACTGTCTAGGCCCTAACCTGGTGGGCATGGAAGCTCTGGCACCATCGCACGCAGCATTCGATGGCTCCGTCACTGGCCTGTCTCAGAAGTATTGAATTCCGCAAAAAAATCCGCAAAAATCCGCACTGACAGCTGGGAGCCGAAGCTCTCTGAGCTCCAAGCTTTGGGCCACAGCAAACACAGAAAGCTGCGCATGGAGACCAGTCCTCACTGCAGTTACTTGATGCTTTAGGTTGTAGGGTTTTAGGGTTTAGAGGTGTTGGGCTTGTGGTCTTGAATTCCCGAAATTGCCTCCTTCGCCTGCTTCACCACTCGTGCCCGGCCCACTCAACCTGAGAGCGTGCGGTCTGCATGCCAGTGAAGACTGAGAAGACTCCGGTGGCTCAGCCTCTCCAGTCGCTCAGCGAAATCCTTGGCCAGCATCGCCTGGCTCACCTGAGCAGTCTGTGCCCGGCTTCCTTCCGTTCCCTTCCTCCCTTCGGCTGCCGTTCTGGCTTCGCTGGGTCCATGGCACTCACCACCAGCCGATCTGCGCCCAGTTCATCATGTTCGCTCGCAATGTTCTCCGCCAAGTCCCGGCCTCAATATAGAAACTTTGCGCAGTTTTCCATGCCTTTCCCAGCCCAAGCGCGTCCCAGCCCCGTGAGTCCCAATGCCCTAAACCTATCTCTGTCTCGGGGAACGGCTTTCTTCAACAGCTGCATTGATCATGGGGAAGACCTTGACTCGCCCCCTGCCTCAGCATTTCAACGCTTCTACGAAAGCCTGTTGAACGTGATGCCCTCTCCGCAGGGTAGAATTTTCGTGATGCTGCTGCGGCTCCCTCCCTCGCGATAGAAGGAGAGCCACTCTCCACCAAGAAACAGCTAAAATCAAGCTTTGTGCATTCTTACCACTCAACGAGCAATTGCCCCAGAAGTCAGGATGCCCCAAGTGAACTCGGCATCGCACTGACAAGATTCATGAGCTCTGTAGCATGGATGATGCGAGGGTTCTCCTTCGTGCTGACAACGGCTTCTTGCGGGTCTACGATCACAGGACTGAGCACCAGGAGGCACGCCTTGTCGGCAAATAGCCGAAAGCAGATCCAAGCAACCCATGCATGGGCCTCGAGAATTCCGCAGAAAGCGCCGTCTACCTTTCGACTCGCCGCAGCGGCACCTTCGTTAGCCCGTCCCGGTTGGCTGCCCGCTGCCAGGGTTTGTCATAGTGACGGGACCTTCAAAAGGCGGCACACCCTAGACCCTATATACCCTAGACCCTAAACCCTATATACTCCAAACCCTGAACCCCAAACCCTGAACTCTAATTAAACCCTGAACCCTGAACCCCTAAACCCTGAACCCCTAAACCCCAAAACGTGCGCTGAGTTCGGAAGGGGGCCTGGCGCTGGAGCTCGCGGAGCCCTGGCTTTGGGGCGGCGAAGGGTCTGGAGCCAAGCGGAGGTCACGCCTCAGACCTCGTCGAGAAAGATGCGCTATTATACTCTGCTGTATTAGCTGTGCTATACTATATTATATGATAGTATAACCTTTATATTATATATATATACATGTGTATATATATATATATACATGTGTATATATATATATACATATACATATACATATACATATACATATACATATACATATACATATACAAATACATATAAACATATCTACATATATATATATGATACTATACCATACCATAATATGTTATTTTGTATGATACTAGTATCATGTTAAATGTTGCAAAAGTTGAGCCACGCACTGAGACTCGGCTCCCCCAGCCGTCCGTGAGCCTGCATGAACGCCACGAGTGCTTTCTGCGTCACGACGGCTCACACGTCGCTGGTTCAGGGTTTAGGGTTTAGGATTTGGGTCTAGGATTTAGGATATAGGATTTAGGATTTAGGGTTTAGGATTTAGGGTTTAGGATTTAGGGTTTAGGATTTAGGGTTTAGGATTTAGGGTTTAGGATTTAGGATTTAGGCTTTAGGATTTAGGGTTTAGGATTTAGGATTTAGGGTTTAGGGTTCAGGATTTAGGGTTTAGGATTTAGGGTTTAGGGTTCAGGGTTTCCGGGCCTTATGTCCTCTGGAGGCCGACGAGCCGATGAAGTGGACAGGCTCCTGCGAAACTTGCAGCCAGCTTCTGAATTAACAATCTAAACTGCCGTTCTTGAACGGTTTAGGGTTTACGGTTTAGGGTTTAGGGTGGATCATGCTGGGATTGGTGATCTCAAAGCGTAGACATGACCCAAGCTGTTCAATCACATTAGCGATCACATGCAGTTTGAGAGAGTTCATGTTGGCAAGGCCAATAGTGTCGGTCACGTTTTCCAGATTAGTAGTGTTGTTACGGGACACAGCAATTCACACGTGCCATGCTGCTTACAATCTCAAATCGTTCATCATGCATTGATCAGGAAACCAGGATGCTGTACTGTCCAGATGTAGATATGCCGGCGTAGACCTCAAACAGTGAAAGGCCACCTAGCAGTCCAAGCACGATGGTGATACTGATGCTGATGATAATGACAAGGAGGAGGAGGAGGAGGAGGAGGATGGTGGTGACGGTGATGATGATGATGATGATGATGGATATGGCGACAGTAGTCAGTAGTGATGATGACATCGACGATGATTCATAAGCTAACTGCGCTATTACAAAACGTAGCAAGAAGTGCCCGACGTTTTGGATCAGGTGGATCATGTAAAGAATATTTTCCGACTCACACCAGGGATGCAAGGTCATGTAGAAAGTAGCATGATCGCAGCTGTGTCATTATGGACCCAATCGTAGTCCACACAACCGAATTCAAGACATGAAGCAAAAAGCTGTGATCATGCTAGTCATACGTGTAGATGTACAAACATGTGATGCTTTACCTGCGTATAGGCAATCGCATTCGTTCATGTCCAGCAGGTCAGTCATGGCAGCCAGAACAACCATATTAGCCAGGTTACTGACTTACATGACATACTTGTATGCTTGATTCAAAGTATGAGCATGAACATCCAACTTCCCTGCAGTATGAACGATTGCACCATATCAACCAAGTTAGTCATGCTAGCAGAGTCGCAGTGCTCCCATCAATCACATGATGTGGTTAACAGAACCAACTCTACGTTGTTGGTCCTACTGCCTGGCTGCATTCAGTAGTGTTAAAGCTGATATTGTTTAGCAGTTTAGCAAACGTCCTAACGCTTATTGATTCGTAGGACCTTCGACAATGGAGAATGATAGCAATACATTGCGCTGCGAATTTAGTATTTTTGGGAGGCAGACTTGCTTGCAACCAAAACTGCGCTAACAAGAGCAGCTGTCAAATGTTTGAGCAAAACTCGCCCACAGCAAGATCTGACACTCCAGCTAGATCTGACACTCCGGTTAGTAACAGAGAAAGACAAGACGAATCGCGTGGCTCGAATTTTTTGCCACTGTTGTAGCGGCTTTGCAGGCTCAAGGTTTAGGGGGTGCCTTCGATTTGTTCAATGCAGTTAGTCTGCAGGGATCCCTGTTTGCATGTACTACAGATACCGGTTTGCTGGAACTTGCATATCACACTTTGACAACCCAAAGACATATGGTGTTAACATAGATGACATCATGTACCCAACATACCCCAACACGCGACAACCAAAAACCCTACGGCCCAAGCCGTAGCCGAGGCACCTCATGTACTTGCTTCTCGCGAGAGGGGAAAGGCTCACAGAGCCGCAGCAGGCCCTGACCAAGTGGGCTTCGGGGCTGTCGGGCGCGCAAAGCCTAGGCTTGCGGTTTTGTTCTTAGGGTTTGTGGCATAAGGTTTGCAACTAAAACTGCAGAGACACACATATACGTATACACATATACATATATATATATATACATATATTATTTATTGATTGATTGATTTATACACACACACATATATATATATGTGTACATATATATATGCGTGTGTATATATATATATATGTATATATGCATGTATATAGGTATACAGACTATACACCTGTATATATGTATGAGTGTTAGGGTTCGGGCTGATTCGCTAGTGTCCGCCGCCCGCCTCGCTTCGGTAGGCATAATTCACGATCTCCCCAATGCTCACAAGCCCCGAGCCTTTGCTTCGCAGAACACAAGCAGCTCAGCCTCAGGAATTGACCTCTGCTCTTGCGGAAAAGGGGCCATCTGCGTCGAAACGCTGGAACATCTCCTGGAAAGAGTGAGAGAGAATGACTTTCGTGGCATCTGAACTCACGGCACCCACTTTTCCTGAGCTAGGTGTTCCAGTCGTCTGCCGTCCGGCAGACTTGCTTTGGGAAAGAACCGCGCCAGACCTAGACGGTTACAAGCGCTCCAGGAAGCCACATTCCATGCAGGGGTCCGCGGACATCACAAGAACATACAAGAACGGTCCAAGGGCATCGCCGAAGAACACCGAGCGAACCTGTGGCACTGGCAAAGCTACAAAATGAAATCTGTGGCGGCTTGACGATCTGCAGGAAAACACGTGCGCAACTCCAAGGGGATGGCGGCCAGAATGATCTCAGACTCATTGAGGCAGCCATCTCCATCCATGTCGAAGATGCTGAACAGGAAGCTGACCTCCATCCAGGTGAAGCCGAGGATGCTCTGCAAAGAGCTAGGAAGGCAGGGCACCCTGGAAATGTAGTGCTGGCCAGACATCACCACCATGGGACCTCCAAGCACAGCGACGTGTCTCTTGACGCTCGTAATCGTCGAGAACATCGAGAAAGCCGTCGGAAAGCGGCATCAATTTGGAGCCTATGACAGACCAGAAATCCAGAAGACCGCGATCCGTATGTTCGGGCCTTAAGTTGGTCAGAGTGCCAGGACTTGTCGGGTGCAGTCGCATGTCTGTACCACCAGCATCGGCTGCGCATACACATCAGCTAAGCCCAGCACCCAAGCAGGAGGTCAAAAATGTCCTTGCAGCGTGTTTACTACGCGTGGTATGATAGCAGCTAAGAAGGCACTTAGTGCGTGTATGTAACATTCTGTACTGAGATCAACCTAAGATGATCTTGGAACTTGTGGCAGTTTATGGGCTTCTACGCAAAGGCAGCCTTCGTCAGGTGGAAGTTGCTGATTCGTAGAATTTGCCCCAACTGCCTCCCAGAAAAGACTCAGCTTAAGATGCAGGTTTTAGGGCGTCAGGATTTGTGGCAAAACTCTATTCCGCCGAGGCTGGCTGACCAGCCCCGCCGCAAGGCTTAGCACATGGGATCCTCATTTTTATGTGCGTTTTGGGGGCCCCAAGCTCCTGTCTTCTATCGAGGCTTCGGAAGGTTAAGCTCATGGCTGCGGACAGGCATTGTGGAGCCGTCCCCAAGGCGGCTCTCGCGCTGGCGGCTAGATTACCCTACCCAAGTTCCGAATTCTTGGACAGTCGGTGCTCGACTCAAGGCCTGCAGTTCACCGCATGACCACCGGCAGATCGAAAGTTCTCGAAAGAGTGCCGCAAATCCTGCAGGCCACAGGACCTAACCGACACCGGTGCGCGGAGCCTTGCTACGTCACCGCCCCAAACTCTTACGCCTCTCCTCTCGGGACCAACTTTGAAGATGTGTCAAGCATCCGTGGGCAACCTTTGCAAAGCAGCTGCTTAAGCTGCTGGACATAGCAATGCAAACGCGCCTTCGTAGAGCCGTCTGCTGCCCAAAACCGGTCAACTATGCCTCACAAAATCTGCAGGCACCGACGGCGCCTATGTGACAGAACGTCTCGTAGCCAAACCTAGTATCACGTGCCTCCCATGCGTCAAGCGACTGGATGGGAGCAAGAGGGAGAGGGAGAGGTAGCATTGATTCAGAACGTGCAGCTTGAGCCCAGCAAGCATAAAGCGCAAGCTGCTTTCATCGAGCTGCTTATGTTCACAGAGGAAGGCTGCCAGCTTGCAAGTGCCACATAAATCGGAACGACAGCTGGTGGGGCAGGCACCATCCGCATATCACTGCCACACGACCTCAAGGGACTGCTGTGGAATGTGGCATTGGAAAGATCCACATCGACTGCAAAGACTTCCAAGAGTTGGACTCTGCCAGGGCCTCTAAAGCATTCGTCTCCACCTGAAAAACTGGGATGTTGAGTCATGTTGAGTCACATTGCTGAGCCGCATCAGCCGCCTGCAGACCGGTTGAAGCCGAAATCTGCGCCTGAGTTTTTCAAGTTCCGGCTGATGTTGCTCGCAGACTGTTTTCCCGGGTCCGGAACGCAGCGCTGCGCGACTGTATTCTTGGTCGGCCTAGCGGCACTTCAACGGAACACGCAGACCAACTGACGAGCAGGCTGGCGGACACAGGCGGGCAGGGAGGCTGGCACGATGCAAGCGAAAGAACAAGCTCGCACACGAATGATGCTTTTCGCTCAAAACATGCACACACTTGTGCTGGATTCTTTGAGATATGCAAGGCAAATGCTGTGGCCTGGAAAACTTCAGATCGTAGCAGCTGAACCTGCATGTCTGTCCAGCTTCGGTACGCAACATGCACACATGCCCCGCCGTTGTCCCACAAGAGAGCCCAAAAAATCTGAGCTCTCGACGCCAAAGACCGAACCTGAAGCACACTTGGAGTACCCTGAAACTCCCTGCTGAAATCGAGGCAGAGAGCCTTCGGGCTGTGGGAATCGTTGCAGATGCACATGATGGGATTGCGCGTCTTCTTGATCATCCTGCCGGGGCTTTGGCGGTGACAGACAATACACGACACGATGCTCGAGTACACTCACACTACCCTACGAGGATAATACTAAACTGCAACCACATTTTAGCACGACATGCCCGACATGCCCTACTGCAATAATTGAAAAAAAGGCTGGTCCTGCCCAAAGCGGCCATGCCGCCCCGGTCACCGGCGCCCATACCGTCCACCTTGCCAGACGCCACCGAGACAAGAGCATGACGGGTGTCAAAGGAGCCTCATCCATGATGATGATCGCCTTTTTGGTCAATGCCGGCACCTGCGAGAATGTACAACAATACCGAGCTGCAGGGATGGATTAGTAAGGCAGCATCGTCTTGCAAGACTTTTAAAGCTTTAAGCTACAGAACAGCTTAGCATAAGGTGATGCCTTCCCGGGACATGGCCTGGCCTTCTTTGCACCCACATCGCCGAAGCTGAGGGTTCGGTTGTCGGCAATACCGGAGGCCATATCCTGCAACAGATACTCTTACTATGCTTGCGAGACGAGTGTTGATTTCGGTGCCTGCCAAGTCTATCCAAACTATGTCCGCACTCTGGCCCAAGTCTCTTGCTTTGCGCTCAGGGGCTTTCGCATCTTTCTTGCAGTGCAGAAGGCCTGGATAATCTTTTGCCCACGTGCATCGGAAGCATTGAACTCGAGGACCTGGCCGAAAGCACACGAGAAGGGACCTGCTCAGCCGCCCCCCTGAAGTACCACCAGGCCTCGTAGCCGCCGTGGAGCTTGGCCACGAGCCGGCCTCAGAGGTGAGCGCACATGGGCTATGATATCATATTATACTAGATAAGATCATATTATAGCATAAGATAATGATGTATAGTACTTTACTATATGGCATTACATCTTATTTTATGATATGTACGCCATTGCTGGCCTGCGTTTGCAAAGATCTCTACTCAGGCCGGTGCAGGTCGTGGTTTTGCCGATGCCAGGCGGGCCACTGATCAGCGCAGCCCGTGCATTGATGTTCTGGCCATGAAAGCAAGCAACTGCAGTTGTGTCCATCCCTAATATAGCACCCTAAAAAGTAG
>CAJNJA010085809.1:8803-20384 GCA_905231915.1 Symbiodinium necroappetens
CCCCCCCCCCCCCCGCACCCACACCATCTGCATCTACAAATCTACAACCACACCCACGTCACGACCCCCAACACCGCTTGACCTGACTTCGGGAGCAGACACAAGCCAAAGAGTTATGTGCGCACCATCCCCTGCCACTCCAGAATATACTTACATTCGTCGTTCACATCAGGCTGGCACATCTTGCCCGCTTCAAATGCATGTGCAGCTAGCTTGCCCCGCTCTGAATTCTCGCAAACCTGGCACAAAGGCAACTTTCGGGCCTGAGCATCAGCGGCGGCCACGAGCCTGCTACGTGAAAAGCTGTGTGCCGACACAAACCGAGCAGCTGGCCTGGCCAGGTATCGCGCTCGATCCCGGATGCCCGCCTGCGATTCGGTGCATCGTTCCGGCAACTGGCTCACTTCACCCCCTGGCCATGGGGGGCCTGCGGCTCCGCCACGCTGCTGGACTCTGTTATGGACGCTTCAGGCCCGGGGTGCTTCTCCTCCACTTCCTGCAACAGCGAATCTCGGGAAGCTGAGCGCTTGCGTGCAGTCTCAGCAGTCGCCTGTTGAAAAACAGAATCCTCCTGTTCCATCATTGCCTCCAGCACACCCAATGCCAGCCCTCCACTCCAGCTGCGAGGATGTTGGCTGTGCAGCCAAGAAGCAGCGATGTCTTCAACTGGCCGCTTTGCCCTGAGCAGATTCACCACGGCACGACTGCCCGGGAAAGATACAGACAACATCGGACACTGGCTCGGACCACCCAGGTTCAAAGCTTTACCTGCCTTCCGTTGAGGTGCTGCCTTCGAAGTTTGCCAAGCATGGCTTCAATTTGGATGCCAGGCCAAAGGCATGAAACAGACGTGAAGCTGACGACATGCGCACCCCCCACGACTGGCTGGACCCACAATCACCCCATCGACGAACGCAAGATTCCGGAAAAAGCAACCAGCTTGCAGGTTCCCATGACATCAAGTTTACCTTGTGCGAGGGCACCTTCGGGACAGAGACGCACCCAATCTCGCACGACGAAAGGCCCGAAGAGACGCAAAGGAAAGAGCCCAAATTGGCTTCTGCAGAGAGTTGCAACACGTCTTGATCGAGTCCTCGCACCTTTAACCTTAGCATCCTTTAGCCCAGGCCTTAGGTTCGGGATCGGCTCTGCCGAATAACTTCGCCCCGAAGCGAAGTTCACACAATGTTCCACAACACGGGTGCCAATCATGTTTCATCTCCGCCTCAATGGCAAGATGCCAGGTGTACGTGGACAAACCTTCGACGAAAGAGTCCTGAGGCCTTTCGCTGCCTTCCCCTCTGCTAGGAATCACTTCCGCCAGACAACTACGCCCCCAGACAATAAATCTCGTCTATTTCTTGCATTTTGCCGGGCGCAGGGAAATCCTCGACCTTCCCAACGTAGTGTGAGGTGGTCATTGAACAAACCATTCGAGGCCCCGGCATCATCTCCTGCAATTTGCATGACATGTCAGTACTCTGCTGTCTAAGACAAGCCATTGCCAATAAACGCGACTGGCTCAGTCTCGACCAAAGGCTTGAGTAAATGGGAAGATGGCTAGAGGACTGAACCTTGCAGATGCAGCGGACAGAATCAACTTCCGAGCGCTCCATCAACTTGTGAACGTCCATGCCCGCGAGGAGGCTGAGCAAGTCCTGGATCCAGCAGCAGTCAAAATCCTAGTTGTCCAGGGGAATTGAAGGCTAAACTTGGGGATATACAGGGTGCGTAATACCCTGAAAGGTTACATGTTAACTACTCTGTTACCTACAAATCCTCTGCACACCTTTTGTCTCATAAATTTCGTGCAGATCGACATCAGGCTCGGTTGTTTGCTCACGGATACACCCCCCTCCTCCGAGCGGTTCGAGCCCATCTTTTTGATGAGGATGGACTTTCTTCTCACTCGAGTCACTTCACACACCTGGCAATCTTGCCCTACCCACACAACATGTGCGAGAGATAACTGGTTCAGCCTCGTCCAAGTTTCCGCATCCAAAGCTCTTTGCCAGCATGGCCTGGCAGGGGACATTTTCGGTGGAGTACATTGCACAAAGCTCCCCCTCTACCAGCCTCGTCCTCGGGCAACATGGTAGGACAGTCTGGTGGCGGGTAGCGCCTAACATATGCGACCTGCAAGCGGGGAACTTACCGGGATTCACGGCCGCATGTGCACGTCTGCCATACTCCAGACTCCAGGTACGGCGCATAGTGTGCCATAAGAACTGCACCCATCCTGGTTTTCAGTGTAACCGAAGACCGCAATGTGCTAAGAGTGCACGCCAATTGAGGCACCCACAGCCCACAGGCAAGCATCGAGACTCGATACTCGTTCAGGCCTGCGGCGCTGCGGAATCGAGAGCTCATGTGGCACCTTGCCAACAGCTGCTGTGCTTGCCTGGAGGTCGTAAGGAGATGGCCTGCCATCCACTCAGTTGCACAAAAGTGGTGCTGCCGAGAAATGGTGCGAACAGGCGGCGGCCATTCCAGCAACCGACAGCGGTGTACTGACGATGATCAGGGCCTCAGCTATATACATCAAGCTGTACAGGTGCAATTGCGCTCTGCTTGAAGCAAAGCCGGGAGACCAGACTGTTGAAAAGATGCCCTGAACAGTACCGAAGCGACTGGGCGGCGAGTACCTGCACAGCCGCAAGTGAATGTGGCATGCCCCCGCTGCTGTGCCTCTACAAGCATCTGTCCAAGGAGCAGAAGTGTGTAGCGCCAGACGTAGGTTGAAAAGCAGCTTGTAAACAAAACTGCAGATGACCTGGCTAGAGATGGACGGAGGGGTGACCAGACCAACAAGAAGACCATGACTAGAAGAGTTCTGCGGGCCGGACGTACACAGGGCTTGAGCTGGCCAGGATGCGATGCCCACGGTGACCAAGGCCACCAACGCGGAGGCTGCGAGAAGAACGGTGAAGGCCTCCAGGGACCCGAAGGGCATAGCACTCTCTGAACGAGGGAGGACAGACGTTTCGCCTCTAGGCCAAAGCCGTCCGCAAGCATACCAGCCAGGGGAGCCAGGAGAAGACCGGCCTCACGTGCCGACTTCTCCAACACACAAGGGAGCGGCCGCCAAAGACCGCACAAGTCTGGGCCACCAACGACTGCACTGCCCACAACGTTGATCTTCACCAGCCTCTGCTGTGACATGCTGACCGTACCACGTTGCACGGAGCAAAATTCGAGCAACTTCTGTCGTCAGGACAAGTGGCATCTTGCCATCAGACTCATGGCCAAATAGCAGCTCTGCATAGGGAGCCTGCGCCCGCAACCGCAGATGTGCAGTGTGTGGAGCTACCCTCTGCATGCCAAGTAACTGCCAGAGAGGAGTAAAGCGCGGGCAGCCTTGCAATCGAATAAACAGCAAAACCCGAAAGGATTGAAAAGAGCTCTCTTCTGAACCAAGTCTCGCCGAGGTGCACGAGCGCTGAAGCTAAGGCAAGACCAGAAACAAGATGATCTGTGAGATGAACTCGAACAATCCCGACTGCTCGCGAGATCATCTCGGGCCTCGGTCGCTGCACCAACTGCCGCCTCTGCGATCAAATGCAGCAGCATTTGCTGGGGGCTCTGACACTCCGGTGCCACCAGGCTTCCTGAGACGCTCGCAAGATGTCTTCTCTGAAGCCCGGGGCTTGTAGGCAAGGCCATCTGTAAAGCCAGGCAGAAGATTTACTGTAGTATGGCACACTCCGGCATGTTTCCATGACTTGAACATGTGTGGCATAGGTCATAGGTAGGTTTCTGTTTCATGCTGCAGCCAAGCTTCGGCAGCGGGACTCCAAGCACATGTTTTGCCTGCTCGAGAAACCTGATCGGATAACGGCACGAATTCGGCAGTTGCTCTCAGCGGCAGTCAAAATCAGCCAACCCACCAAGCAGCTCGATCTGCGTGGGGAGCACGACAGAGCAAACACCCGCAGCTGCAAAAACTGCGGCCGCCCAAGCGAGCATCACGAAGTGCAGGCGGAGCTCTAACCATTTCATGCCCTCAGCTGAGATACGAGCTAGAAGAGCGCAACAGCAGACTACATTAGCTGCTGTAGGAAAGGCAGATCAAGATGGGGCTGGGGAATTCAAGCTCTCAATCCATTCAAGCTTCGGCTTGCAGGAGAAGCGGCAGTGCTGCAGATGCTTGATACCTTAGATTAGATGTTCAGCTACGCTTCGACTCGTTCTTTTGCGATAGGCTTGCGCATGTGGTAAGTGCCAGTGCCCGAACCATAAGCCAAGGCGGTGACGTCGAGCTGATAAGGGCAATAACCAGAGTCTGCCGATGTGGGATGTGCCAGACGAAACCAACGAGGGAGAAGCCTGACGATCCGTGGGCTATAGTAATTAAGTCATGCCATCCGGCGCATCATGAGGCAGCGTGAGCACGCCAGGCCACTGAAAAGCAAAGAACCGAAGTCACAGAGCAAAACCTCAGAGAGTTTGCGCAGGCCACGAGATGTCACGAGCATGCAAGACGAAAGCTGCTGCACAGACTTGAGCAGCACGTGTCCCCCTCGTAGAGCCGAGGCGAGGCACGCCCGGCGCCAATAAATGACACGAAATATCATCCTTGATTCTGGAGCAGAGTCACAGCATGAACATGCCAGATTTCAAGCTGTTTATGCACAAGTCTGCATGCAGGCCGATCGCGTGTCCGGATGCAGCACCGAAGACGGATCCACAGGCCAGAAGAAGCCTTGGCCCAGTTTGGCCCATATTCCCGGGAAAGGGTAGCCGCCGAAGCCCCAAGTCCCGTTCTTAGATTCTTGCCGGACTGGGCCCATCTAAACCCGAGTGTCCAAGCAGCCCCACTGCGCAGCTCAGCGCTCCCGTCGTTCCCGTCTTCTTCGCCTGAAACGGCAGTCACAGTGCCAATTCTCGCGGAAAATATGTAACTCGTCAGCCTCGCGCCCAAAAGCTTTAGCTGAGTGGCGCCCCAGAGATCATACATGAGACCGATGGGTGCCGAAAATCCGTAGGCGATCGATTGGCAGACCTGCGCCAGGACTGGGCGGGAGTGCAACGCAACCGTCTGCCAGACTGAGAGCTGCACCCCGAAGACAGATGTCAGAACCTCAGGTGTGTAGAATTAGAAGTGAGCGAGATCTTTGGCATACATAATATACATACTTCCCCAGACGGTGAGTCGTAGAATTATGCACTATTCGGCTCCCGGGTCACGTCATCGCTCCTGGGTGTGGTCTCGAACTCACCCTAATCTACGGGTTTTGGAACTTTCCAAAGCTGGTTATCGTGCTCCCACCATAATGTTTAGCATCGCCACTGGCGCCACTGTCCCGAGCATTCATTCCACCTCGCAAGAGCTCGCTCTTAGAGTGCCGCGTGTTTTTTTGCGTAGGGCTGCTTCTTGGTAGAGCACCAGTGGGTGTTCGTCCTTTCACTCATGGAATAATTTGATGCCGAGGTGCAGAAATCTGATCTGCACCTATCAAGTGGCATGGAAAGAAGCAGAACACATCCGTGTCCTAGCTAACAACACGGGACATGCAGCCAAAGCCAAGCCAAAGCACACCCGTAGGCGAAGTTCTCGCAAACGGAGTGAAAGACTCCAACTTCTGCCAGAGTCTCCCTCAGCACGCTTCAATCTTTACTTTGTGCACCGAATCGACCGTGGACTTCGTGCTCGCGAGCTGCACGAAGATGGACTGGCTAGACAAAGTTCCAGACGCCAAGCTGCAGCCTCGGGAGAAGATGCAACGGGAATTCGGCACAATGTACACGTGCACTCCTAATTGTTTCGCACCTGTTGAATCTGAACTGCAAGACACCCGAGTCATAGGGCTCCCGCATGCCCACAACCTTCGCTGCACTCAGATACAATACCACAGCAAGCTTCAAGCTGGCGGTCTCTGGTGCTGCCCGGGAACACCAAGAACCGAATCCAGGGCATCTGCGCAGAAGACTCTGCCGTGGTGAGGGTTTCGTCGTACTCCTTGAGCTGTTCAAGAGCTCAGGTGCCGGGAGGCGCGTGAGCCTACACAGCCCTATAATGATGCAATGCGATCCTGAACCGGGTCGAATTGGAAGATTTCCTTTTCCTGGGAGTCTCACATTTGTGGGCAACTTCGCGTACGTATCTCGTGGCCTGATGGATGAGATGCTTCATTGACTTGTCAGCATCAGGTTGGAAGCCATCGTCAACCTGACGAGAGTGGGCAGCGTAGAGAACCCTTCGCAGCTAAGACGACTTCTCAACGTCGATGCTGATCGCCTCCGGCATGTCCTCCTCGACCTGGCCAACAGGGTTAGAACGGTTAGAAGCTCTGAGGTGCTTGAAAGCGCCCTTCACAAACGGGCATCGCGGCACCCAAACAAAGGATTCCAGCGTCGTTTCAATGGGCGGCGACCCTACCTCCAGCCGACTCCCACGGCACGTGAATTACTTGTAGCAGTGACTTCGTCCAGGTCTGTTCCAAACCGGGCCATGCTCGTGATAATGACCTACCCTACCAACGAACCGCAAACGGTAAGGGCAAGACAAGATCCTCCGCCGTGCCATCGCCTGAGACCCCTTACAGCTTCCGAGTTCATTGCTACTCTACCACACTCTGCGCCTCCAATCCTATCTTGCTGTCAAGGCGCTAGCCAGGGGCTGGGCCGCAGCAGTGGATGTCTTGGCATCGACCTACATACATGTCAAGCTTGTCCAGCATTGCGCTTAGTTGGAAAGCATATCGCTCCTTCTGGTATGCTGGATCAGCACAACTTGGACTGGATTGGCCTCTTGAGCAGGTGAACTGGTCAGCTATGTATATCTCTTCGCGAACTTGGCCACATGTCAGCGGAGCTGGTAGCAGCCGAGCCACAGCCCCCCATTGCGGCCGGGCATTCGGGGGGCCTGAACAAGCCTACTTTCCGCGACTTCTTCGAAGCTTGCGACGGGCACAGTTGAGTCTGGTCTTGCCCACTCCACGTGCAGGCAGTGCAGGCCTTTGCTCGTGCTCCTTTCACCGCATACGCTGAAAAACACGGCACGGCCCACACATTGTCGCAGTCGTCCGCACTTTTTGCCGGCGGTGGCATGCGGCCAAGTTCGCCATGCGGAAGGACTTGACTGGGGCTAAGCACTTGACTTCGTATGGTCGATATCGAGGAGCTTGGAAAGTTGGAAGTTGGGTTGGAGAGATTTTATCGTTTGGGCCTTGCTGGGTTTGAGTAAACACCCCCCAGGCCCTTCGCGATCGGAAACGTTCCCAAGCAGCTCACCGCGTCAGTAGAGCTTTGGCGCGACGCCGTATGTCCTGGGTGGCAGGCATAGCCAGAGAAGCATACGCCTGCAACGACAAGCTCTAGTTACAAGGTCTAAACATGACGGACATCTGAGATGCTAAGAATCTTCTGGGTTCGGAGCCATCGCTCGTCTCTGCGTCAGCCCTCGAATTTCGCTTGGGGCCTCCACTACCTAATGCATTTTGGCCCTAAGGCTCTCCAATGATGCTCTCCTCTTCTTTAAGCGTTCCGAGTCGCCGGAGCACGAATGCTCCATTCTGCATTTTTTTCTGCGTTGTGGGATCCGTGCTTGCCACCTCCATCCTCCCAAGTAGGCTTCGCCCTCCCCGCGCTGTCCATGCATAAAATCACGGGCCCACGCATACGGAAATCATATTTGCTTCCACCATGTTTTGCTTTTTTTCCGGCCTGCCTCCCCTCACAGATTCCGGGCTCAAGATAAAGCGTCCCTGAATCTGAAGCGCAACCTGGATTCCATCTATGCAGCTCTCTATTGCACATGCTCACTTCGTCACACCTGAAACAATGACAAGAAACAGCCAAGTGTCCGCCCTGATACACTCGTCCTGCCACAGCCAACACCAAATTCTGCACTTCGACGTTGTATAGCCCCCGCTACTGCTACTGCTTTCCATGCCCTGCTGAGAGTTCAAGCAGTTCGTGGGATGAACCGTCAATTTCAACACTGCTGTGAATGGCCATGGGATGTGGGAGCCTGTCTTGAACAGCTGTTGGGCAGCCCCTCATCTACGGATTCTGGCCAATTGGTCTGGCTATGACAGGATCAGAAACGGCAGCAGTGTAGCCGCGAAGCCGCATATGCTTCCCTACACTGCTACACGTGAGCGCCTAAAGGAAGAAAAAGGGTGCAAGCGTTCTGTGAACACATGTGGGAGTTATCAGGCCAGGAAGGGGACTTTGCATCTTGTCTCGCACATACACGACGTGGGTTGGCTGACTGTGTAACCCTGAACCCTGTTCAGGGGAATGCTACGTAGGCCCTAGGCCACCCCACGTGTGTTGAGCTGATTTTGCCCTCGGGTATATTGGATACTAGATCTTGCAACTCTGCAAGCTACCGCGGAATAGAGCCATTCCTTCCTCTCGAACTTCCGATACAACCAGCCTCGGTGATGCCTTTTAAGCTTCTGTTCAACGCCTGAACCCTTGCTCAAAGAGTGAGGCCTGCACAACGGCGATTCCCGGTTGCAGGTGGGGCCCTCCACCTGACTATCCGCTTGAGCCATCGTCGTAGCCACGGTTCAGAGATGCTGAGATGGACACTAACTTCCTCGTCAGACCCCTTGACCCACGACGTACCTTTGCAAAACCACCTCCAACGTCCAAGCACAAGTTGCTCCATTGAAAGTGACAAGCCCGGGTGCCCAGAAGCACTCCCAACGGCCGGCTTCAGCAGGATACAACACTCCACTTCGGGAGAGATCCAGCAAGCGAAAACCCTAATCTACAATCTACAAACATCGCCGAGCACCGCTGCTCGGAGGAAAACAACATGCAGTATAAGCAGTGCAACATGCAGCCACCAGCATCACAGCCGGCTCTCCTCCGTTAACAGGCAAACAGCTCCTGTCTGAAGGGAGGCACGTTTTTCAAGCGGGAGCAGGCTGCATTGACTGCGAAGCTCCAAGAGCGAGCTCGGTATAGAGATCGGGGCCACTGACAACCTTCTTCATCTTGCCCTTTGCACTTGCATCCACCAGAAGCTGTTTCCAGGCTTGGTGAGTTTCTTCCTCAGTTTCGGCATGCCATACTGGGGACACCTTCAACTAAGAGTCGAAAAGCAGCCAGTTTGCGCATTCTCAGCCGAGCGACCACCACCTGTTTAGCAAACTCTGCACTCTGGGGTTTTCCGGCAAAGCCGAACTTGTTTTCGTTCTTGCCCTCTGCCGTTTTGTACCTCAGTGACTTAGTGTACAGCACGGCGACAGGCGACAGGCATGGAAAACTTGAAAGCTGCTGTCCACAGGAGTGCAAAGCCGCCACTTGCTTGCAGATTTTGCAGTTCAGCTGCATCCTCAGCCAATCCGTTAGGCACCGCAACGCTCCGGGCCAATGAGCCTCGACATCGTTCAAGTCATGCACTATCCTGAGCTGTTGGCTTGATGATTGCAGCTCTCTGAACCGGCCACTCATCTTCCCCGAACATCGCAGCTGGAAAAGGAAAGCTCTTTCCACAGCACAGACATGGGATCGGTGCTTTATCGTCATCCAGGGCAATGGCCAAGACTTTCCAATCTGTCTCATCATCGTCAATCATGGCAAGGATTCCCAGGATCCTGTTCTACAGGGGGCGCTTCGACTTAGGAGGGAGATTCGCGACAGGGCTTCACATGCAACCAAGGGTCTTCACGCGAACGATAGATCCAACCGGTCGCTGCCGGGCTCCCAGCTCGATGACATCGATCGGGTCCTGGATCCGGCATAGAAGCACACGCACACACTCACGAAAACATGTGTGTGTATACATATATATATATATACATATATACACACACACATATCCATCTACCTGTCTGTCTGTCTATCTATCTATCTATCTGTCTATCTGTCTATCTATCTACCTATCTATCTGCATATCTATGTATCTATGTATCCATCTATCCAGCCATCTATCCGCATGTGTATTTTTGGCTCCCACGTGGCACAGTCCGAAGACTCCGCATAGCAGGTCTGTTGTGTCTCGGAAAGCTGAGAACTCACGAAAGTAAGGCTCAGCATGTGTATGTATATATATATATACATATGCGTGTGTGTGTGTATGTGTATGTAGATACACAGGGATATGTTTTTCTATATATATACATATATCTTCATGATATGCGTGTGTGCATTTATATACATAAGCCTAAACATATTTTTGGCTCCCACGTTGCCATACATCTGTGTATATATATATAGATGTATTTATTTATGCATTTATTTATTTGTATATATATATATACATATATGTATATATGTAGACTTGTACATAAGCGTGTGCATGTGTGTATGTGCGTGTGTATATGTATATATATATATACATATATATATATACATACATACATACATACATACATACATACATACATACATACATATATGTATATATAGTGTGTGTGTATGCATGTATGCACGTATATACACATGCATATACACATACAAACCACAAATACATGAACAATACCTACACATATACGTTTTACACCTACAGATATATTATACAAATGCATATCCCTCGAGAGTAGTGTGTATGTAAGTGCGTATGTATGCATATATTCTTATACATTTTCATATACACATGCATACGATATTGCATATACACATACATGGGTATGTGTATACATACATATATATATGCATGTATATACCCGTTTGCATACGAATAGACTTGTATGTACGTGTATGCACCTATATGTACGTTTATCTACATCAAAGACAAGCTTGATTCACATACACATATGCATGCATATATATATATGTATATGTACACGTACATACATACAATACATACATACATACACACACAGACACGCACACATATATACATATATATATGTAGAAACACATACATATGTCTGTCTGTCTGTCTGCCTGGCTGTCTGGCTGTCTATTTACTTGTCAGTCTGCATATATGGATGTATGTAAGTCTGTGTCTGTTTGCATGCATGCATGTATGTATGTATATAAGTGTGTGTATGTGTGTGCTTTCACATAAGCTTGTAGACAAATTATATTTTTTTGCACGCATTCAGGTATGTACCTGCATATGTATGCAGATACATGCACGTGTGTGTACATGAGACCCTGCATGTGTTTACGTATGTGTGTGTGCATACGCGTCGGCAAGTCTGTGATAATATGTATGGGTGTAGGTATATGTATAGTATGCATACGCCTACGCAGTCACGCAGATATAGAAAACTGTTTATGTATGTATATATATATATGTGTGTGTGTGTGTGTGTGCGTGTATACAAATATATATATATATATACATATATACATATATATATATATACGTACATACATACATACATACATACATACATACATGCATATATCATATGTATATATATATATATTTTACACGTTTTTGCGTGTGTGCGGGTGTGCATGCGTGTGTGCGTGTGTCTGTGTGTGCAGGTGTGTGTGTGTGTGTGGCTGTCTGTCTGTCTGTCTCTGTCTCTGTCTCTGTCTCTGCCTCTGCCTCTGCCTCTGCCTCTGCCTCTGCCTCTGCCTCTGCCTCTGCCTCTGCCTCTGCCTCTGCCTCTGCCCCTGCCCCTGGCCCTGGCCCTGGCCCTGTCCCTGTCTCTGTCCCTGTCCC
>CAJNJA010085820.1:3496-20383 GCA_905231915.1 Symbiodinium necroappetens
AAACTCCTAAACCCTTAAACCCCCAAACCCCCAAACCCCTAACCCCTAAACCCTTTCCCGGCTGAGGTGGCAGACCTTCGGTTCATCTCCGATTGGGTGACTCTTCTGAGGGGTTTCTTCTTGTTCCGGGGGCTTCAGGGGTTCAGGGTTTAGGTTTTTTGGGTGTTTGGGCTTTAGGGTTTAGGGGTTGAGGGTTTAAGGTTTAGGGGTTTAGGGGTTTCGTAATCAGGGTTTAGGGCTTAGTGGTTTAGGGTTTGCTTCTTGTTGCTGGAAGTCTAGGGTTTGGGAATAATAGCAGCTGCTATCTTATATCACCATTCGTATTGTTAACATGTTTGATCATCATTGCTCACCAGTACTTCGGTGCCTTCAGGGTGCCTTCAAGGGGTCTATATGGGGCTTTTTGGGGTTGAGGGTTTGGGTCTCACGGCTTCAGGGTGCACAGGTTTGCTCTTTTCGTGTTCCGGTTTTATGAGATGGCGTTAGCGCAGCGTGAAAAATACTGCTGGCAGGTACGCCGGATAAAATATCAGTTGCGCCTTTGCTGCCAATATTAACCCTAAATCCTAAACCCTCAGCCCTAAGCCGGTATTTTTCCCTCACAGTTCCTGCTGCGAGCCCCAAGCCCTCAGCGACAAAACCCGGGTTTAGGGTGCAGGGTGTAGTGATGGGCCGCGGACCTCGAAACCGAAGCAAGCGCGGCACGAACAATGGAGTCCCTTTCGGTCTCTCCAGGCCTTGGTAATGCCGCTGCTAGGTTCGGGCATATAAATTTATATATATATATATATTTATTTATTTATTTATATTTATATTTATATTTATATTTATATTTATATTTATTTATTTATTTATTTATTTAGTTATTTCTTTATTTCTTTATTTGTTTATTGATTTGTTTGATTATTTATTTATTTGTTGTTTATGTATACATACATATATATATATGTGTGTGTGTAGACTATAAGATCATGTTCCCAGCTCCCTGAAAGCAAGGCATCCCTGCGTTTGAAGAAGCTCGGTAGCTTTGCTTGGAGCATGCTGGCAGGTGGTTATCATCTACAGCCTTTTCATCGTAGGCGCGGAAGCAACTGCATGAATTCTGCGGGGTTAGCTGGACGATATCATTCTTGAGCCCTAAACTCTGAACCCGAAACTTTGAGACTAGACCCTATGGACCTTTGCAAATCATTCTGAACCCTAAACTCTGAGCCCTAAGCCCGGGCCGAGCCGGGGACCTGGGGGTGGGTACTTACAGGATCAGGGTATGCATTGTGGGTTATAACCAGGATTTAGGTAGGATTGCCCCGATCGGGGTACTTCTGATGGGATCAAGGTGTGCTAAACCCCCTGAACGGTTATGTAGGTTCTGACAGTGAGCGGTAGAATGGCCAGATTCATAAATCCCAACACCCAGAGGTGTTCGGCTGTCAAAACCTAAACACTAAATCCCGAAACCAAAAGCCCCAAACCTTGCACACAATGAGCCCGAAATCTTCAACCCGACAGGCTGCGGAGGAACCGGAAGAAGAGGAAAAGGCCGATACCTGCAGACTTCTATAAAGCCAAGCCAGCCGTTTGAGGGAGGCAGCTCTGTCTCCAGAGACAGCGCTTGCGCGTCTCCACAAAGGGCGGCCGCCGAAGCACAAGCCCCATGGGGCTGCCGCTTCCCTGCCATCGGTGAGCCGGGCAGGAGCGGCGACAGCTGGCGAGCTACACATGTAAACGGTTTAGGGTGTAGGGTTTAGGGTTTAGGGTTCGCAAATCGTGCCAAGTGCACAAGCTTGGCGAGGACACCGCCACGGAGCAAAGTGTCTCAGCCGGCGCGCGTGGGAGCGCGGAGTCCGGCCATGGAAAAGATGCCAAGAGATCGGCGAGCAAGAGCACCAGCTCTGGGTTAACAGAAAAAAGGCAATCGCAGAAACCACAGTAAGGTTAGAAGTATCCTAATTGGGACTGTAAGTAATTAATTCTAACTCTAGTACCTTATACTTATTACCCTAGATATTATAACTCCCATGATCCTCCAAGCATATTTCAGAGCTGGCTTGGTGTTGGGGTTCCAATAAATGTTGAGCGAAACGTTTTTAGCGGGCTTTCCATTTGCATCTTGCTCTCGACGATGGAACTTTGGGCGGGGCTGGGATGCACTGGGCTGGGCTGGGCTGGGCTGGATTTTGAACAAGAGTTTTGACCCGTTGCTTTCTTGCCCCCTGCTTTTCGATGTTTCGTGTTGGGGCTGGGCTGCGGGGCTGGACTCCTTGTTTTTGTTGGTTGTTTTTTTCCGGGGCCGGGGGCTGCTGAAATCGACGGTTTTGGGGGTCCAAGGTGAACAAAGGCACACCATGTCAAGCCCATTCATTTCTTTCTTGAGTGTTTAGGGACTTGATATCTACGGGCAGAAAAAACTAAACCCCACGATAGCCGGAGCTCACTTCGCGGCAAAGGAACATACATTAATTAGCAAGAGTTTCTGTATGATAATGTAAAGAGCATGGCTGAATTAGCGAGATTTGGAGTCTCTGGGTAGCCTTTATACATAGCTTGAAGCCATTCCACTGGTGCCCGTTGAGACTTCGCGCTTTAGGCAGCATAGGTTTTTTGGGGCTCCGAAACCGAGAAGTGGAGATCTCATGTATTTCGGAGTCCTTGAGGCCAGGATCTTCTGTTTGCATCGTCTTTAATCTCTGAGGATGGAGACACTCCACGATCTGATCAGTAATCCTTACGCAAAACCACCCCTGCATGTCGGTTCTACCCATAGGCTCCATAGTAGTTTTTTTTTTGTGGTTCATCTTTAGGATCCTATAAGGTAATCCCAAAAAAAGGAACTACTTTGAAGCCTATGGTTAGATTGGATCCGGGATCTCCACTTTCGGAATCTGCGGGAACCTTACTCTCTTCAGGTTCGGCTCTGCACTCGTGCAAACTTTGGCGTCTCGAGGTTGGAGAGCCCTGAACCTAAACCCTAAACCCTAAGGGCCCGCTTTGGGGTGTACCCATAGGCCCCATAGTAAATCCTTTTTGGGATCACCTTATAGGATTCTAAATATAAACCACAAAAAGGAACTACTTAGGGGCCTATGGGTAGAACTCCAGCGACTAGCTTCGCAGGCTTCTTCATCGTGGTCCAGCAGGCGCGAACCGGTGACTCTGAGAGCCTTATGGTCGGAAAGCAGTAAGGAATGTGCTCTAAGCCCGAAGCGCAAACTAAAGGCTAACATAAATAATTAACGCTGGGGTTCCGTATTATAATTATAGTCAATTATAGCAGAATACACCCCAAAACCCTGATCGAATTACTATTCGGCCTACATTAGAGCTCGCCGGTTAGGGATCGGACTTTCGGGCTTCTGTATCAAGGTTTAAGGGTCAAGCCCAGGGACTGCTACGAGGAATCCAAGAATTAGTCCTGAACACATTTCACGGTCACCGGTACCCTTTGCTATGGGTGACCCAAAAGATCTGTAGGGTGGCAGGGCTGCTTTTGGGGTTTAGGGTTCAGGGTGCAGGGTTGAGCCTTTTCATATCTGGGTCCGTGGCACAAGCTTGTGGTGGGACGCTTGAAGGATCACGGCATCTAGTACGTCGGCTGCTTCCAGCCGACTTTCTAATTTTAGGCAGGAATCGTACCCTAAACCCCAATGCAAAGGTAAATTCGAGCAGGGCAGCAACTCGACCGAGTGATCTGTTGAGTCGCGATTCAGTGAGTGCTATCTTCGACGCCTCCTTCAACGACCTAATCGTTGAGCCCTCTGGCACGCCCACTTGCCGAAGAGATGGTTGGCTGCCTTCTGGGCTCTTTGGACTTGTCGCTGACTCAGAGGACTTTGAGACCAGCCAGATTGAGCTGGAGACTGCCATATTGCCAAGTCTGCATGCGCACGTCGATTTCCCGATCCGAGTCCTCCGCACTTTAGCAGGTGACTGCATTGTTGGAGGATCGATGACCGACACTGGTCTATGGCTATGGGACATTTGCGCGCATGCATCTCACGTTCGACGTGGCTTGATCCGTTAGCCGGAGGAAGTTCCTGATGACCTCGTCGGTGATGCGTTTCAGTCGCCAAGACACTAATATCAGTCCGCTGTCAGTGGTTTGCCCTCTTAGCGAGCTTGGTGCCAATGGTGGCATGCCTAACAAGCTTAAGGGCTTGTCTGGTGCCATCGTGCCTGAATACTGGTGCGACGATGCCACACAGAAGATGCGTTTAACTGCATACGCCAACCTTGCAATCGGCTACTGGCCTGATCTTTAAGAGTGCGTGATGAGTGCTCACAATTCATTCTAAGGCGAACAGGTGGTGATGTAGATAGAGCACCGATAAGTAAACTGCCATCCTCGTAGGCATACGCGTAGACTAACCATCAGAATAAGGGTCCTAATATGGGGGGTCGGAAACGTGTATTGCGTAATGTATTCTTAGGGAGCTAGGGTGTATACCCTATTCTGAACCTTCAGGCCCCCTATTTAAACCCACTAGTGACTAGAACCTCTTCAAACTTGTTCAAGGAATCCTTGAAAGAAACGCCCCTTAAAGGAACCCTCAAGGTATTTTCCTCAAGAGCAGCAGTTTCATTCAGCCCGATACATCGCTGATTGAATCCGCATCCTTGCCCCAAAGCCTCAGGAAGTGGAAGGTTTAGGGCCTTGCAGCTTTAGGGTTTAGGAAAGTTTAGGGGGTTCAGTGTTTATGGGTTTAGGGCTTTAGGGTGCATGGCTCCCTATGGGAAAGCATGGGTTTAGGGCTTAGGGTTTAGGGCTTTAGGGCTTCAGAGTTCGGGGTTCGTGGTGGCGGGTCTAAAGTTGAGGGCTTAGGGCTAACGATTCCAGGGTTTGGGTTTCCGAGCTTCTGCACGATAAACCCTAAACCCTAAACCCCTAAACCCTAAACCCCCTAAACCCCCTAAACCCCAAAACCCTAAACCCTAAACCCAAAACCCCTAAACGTTTTAAACCCTAGACCCCCTAAACCCCCTAAACCCCGTAAACCCCCGAAAACCCTGCAGTCCGTCTGGGACCTGTCGGCGATGGTCCAAGAGCTGCCTACCTACTCTTCCTCGGCCAACTCCGAGCAGGTGCCCAGGGTTCGGCTCTAGGGTTCTGGGGTTTTAGGGTTTACCCATAGGCTCCATAGTAGGTCCTTTTTGTGGTTCATACTTAGGATCCTATAAGGTAGTCCCAAAAAGGAACTACTTTGGAGCCTATGGGTAGGGTTGGGGGTTCTGTGTGTTCAGGTTCTCGGTGTTCGACTCAGCATTGCTTGAATCTTGCGATCCGGGCTCGGGCGTCAGGAGCTGGGAGACCACAAGCGACCCTAGTTTAGAGAACTGCCCTTATGTCTTTCCAGCAATTCGCCCAAGCTTTGTGAGCATCCCAGCCATGCATGCAAAGTCTCGCAAAATCTCACACCAACTAGGGTTCAGGGTTCAGCGTCCTAACGCCTAAATCCTAAACCTTCTCCCTAGTCTATACTCCCCAACCCGACTTAGTTTCTATAGGTATAAATACATACGACTCCCATTAAGGTACTTGAAACCATACTTACGAGATCCTGTGATCCTCTAAGTACCTCTACAGTACCCTTGCACCAAAACCCTTTGAGGAGCCCTTACCGATCCCTGTGAGGAGCCCTAGCTCCTTGAGCCCAAAATCCGTGGGCCTGTGTGTTTCGGAGACCCGGCATGCTAGACCATGAACACTAGGTCACTAGGATCAATAGCAGTAACGCTAAATGCAGGTAAAAGTGGCAAAAATATTACCCTAAACCCTAAACCCTGTAGGAGTGTAACCCTAAGCTTTTAATGAAGCTGCTTCAGAGGCCCCGGTACCTTTTCAGGGGAACTCGGGCCCTCGAACTCTTTTAGCTTTGAGGGCCTCGGAACCATAGGGACCCAGGGAGAACGATAAGAGCAGGAAGACGGTCTAGGGATTGGGGTTTTGGGCTTAGGGGTTTGGGGCTTAGGGTCTAGGGTGGGGTTTAGGGCTTAGGGGAATAGGAGGAATACGAAGAGTCAGAACGATCAGATACCATAATAGCCATAGTAGTACAGTCCACCATAATATCTGGTCCAAAAAGTCAGTAGTAGTGTTGTCAAGGGCGTCCAGCCCATGTTGTGGTACTTAGTACCGGAATCCCCTGACGATTCTAGGTCCTTTGTTCAACAAGTATACATTTCAGCCCTCAACATTGCACACTCCACCAGATGGATACCTACCAGCAGAGCTGGACATCTATCCTGGACAGCGTGGACATGGACGTGGCCTCAGCCGATGCTATCGGGGCTTAAAAAGTTCACCCGATCTTCTCTTGTGCAACATGCCGCGAAACCTTATGCCGTTTGTTCGGGCGTGACGAGCTTGGATTTCGGATTTTGGGTGTAGGTGTTGTGTCTGACCTCGACTGTGACACTGTGGCTGTGGCAAAGCCAAGGGTTGAATCGTGCCTTCTGTCCTGGAGAGCCCGTGCGTTTCGTGTCGCAGCACATGAAGGGACAAGTCCGCTAAAGCTACCGGCTACCGATGAGCCCTAATATAGAGTAAGAAGCAATGATATCCCTCAAACTCTGCTGCGTACCCCAAAACCCTATTCAAGTTGGCAACTTCCCTGTGCAAAACCCTAAATCGCCATCGCCTTCTTCACAAGGCCGCTTTCTACTTCGACTACTTTCGTGTGGCCTTGCCGGGAACTTAATGCTGCAATGCTTGCTTGAGTGATGAGGTGACTTTGTACAGTTGCTATATGCTGTTATAAGTAGACGCAGTTTCGAGGTCTTAGCGTTTAGGGTACGTTGCTGCTTAGTCCCTTGAGTGCAGAAGCCGCAGGTTCTGGTACTGGTACACCCTGATGTACGGCTTCGTTCATTGACAGATGCAAGTCCGACTGAGCCCTAAACCCAAAACCCCTAAACCCTAAACCCTAAACCCTAAACCCTAAACCCCTAAACCCCTAAACCCCTAAACCCTAAACCACTAAACCCGAAACCCTGAACCCGAAACCACTAGACCTTAAACCCTAAACCCTAGACCCCAAACACCCAGACCCCTAAGCCCTAAAGCCCAAACCCCCAAAACCCCTAAACCAAAAACCACCGCAGCCGAAGGTTCTGGTACACGCTGGTGATCGCCACTCAATTTTCGAAGGCCCGCGGACCGGACGGGAGCTCCTACGGCTGTTTGGTCTTCCGGGGTTCCTTCAAGGGATCATGTAGGGAATCTCCTATGGGTTCTATTTTTCAGGGGTTAAGTTTTGAGTTTAGTTTAGGGTTGTGGGGTTTATAGTTTAGGCGGTTTAGGGGATTCGGGATTAAGTGGGTGTAAAGGGTACGGCAAACTAAATGTGCATCAGTGTTTGGCCATGGCCCCTACTTGGTCCTACTTCACGGGATGAGTAACGAATTCAAAGAAAGGACGGCGATCACCATCCACATTGTTCTCTCGGAGCTCATAGCTGTGTCATCAAGCACGAAAGCCCAAAACCCAAAGTCCCTGAATGGTGTGCAACATAAGGTGAAGTCGAGGCATAGCAATCAGTTGGGTTGAAGTTTCGGGGTGAGCCCAAGCAAACCAAAACCCTTCCCAAAACCTTAGACCTCAAAGCCCTAAATCCCTAAACCTTAACTTATAGCAACCCGGATAGAACCCTCAGTGTACCCTTTATAAGAACATTGAATCTGCAGCTTTAAGAGGCCTGGAGCTTTAAAGCCTGGATAGAGTTTCGTCAGCTCGCGGCACAGAGGCGATTTGTCGCCGCTGGTGCAGGCGAAGCTGCTCCGTGCATACAACATCGAGGGTGAGTGTCATCGTTCAGCCCAAGCCCGGGCGAGATCTCTGGTTTTGGCGCCTGCCTTCTGTTGCTCAGACGAGAGACCCGCCGTCGGTTGGACCCGATGCCGCAGGTCCCAATGTGGCGGAGTTTTGAACCGGGATCAGTTTATGTTCCCGAAGAGCCCTTGGCTGGCACTTGCGGCTACTCGCCCACGTTACAGAGCAGCGTGCCCCAGAGTGGCGCGAAGGCATTGAAGATGCTACCAAAAAGCGTCGCCAAAGGGTCAGCGAGATGTTGCGAAATCAAAACGGAAATCCTCTTAGCTTTACAGCACCCCTTGGATTTGAGGAAACATGTCAGTTTGAAGGACGGGTCAAACACCGCACTTCTGGGCTTAAAGTTAAATGACATACTCTTGATTATGAGCCGATTGGAAGGTTCCTCCCAGAGGGCCCAGAATTTACAGGGGACTTTATGGCCGAGTTTTAAATTTGCTTGCTACTAGTAGTAGTCAAGTAGCAAAGCAGTGCTAGTGTGTGAGTGGATCCGCAGACAATATTTGTTCCTGCGAACTGCCGGGATTCTTGGGCACGGCCAGTAGGTTTCCCCCAAGTGCTGGCGGGGTCCACGAGCACGGCTAAGATGCTTCTGGTTTCCCCATGTGGTGGCAGGATTCACCAAGCACTGACGAAGCACTGGTGGCCAACAACCTCCGAACAGCTTATCCCTAAGTATTGGCGGGATTTAGCAGTGCGGCCAATACGCTTCCGCTGGTACGTAGTATATCCTGGATTCAGGACACAAGCATGATGAAACAGACACTGTGAAGGCCAAACCCCCTGAATCTTAAACTCCAAAATCCCGACTCCCCACGCCGCGGCTGTGCAGATCTTCGCTGGTCAGCCCAAGCTGGCGCAGTGCTTCGGCTCTTCATACCCAGAAAACCCAATACCCCTTACTTAAGGAATATGCCTTAAATTATAGGGGCCTTAATATTGTGATTTAAGGTATATTCCTTAATTAAGGGGTATTGGGTTCTCTTCATACCGACCCAGAGAGCCAGCCTTCCCGCGACTCAAAGAATATATAGTCCTTAACAGTTTGAATACGGTGGTGGTGTCTTAATATTGTGATTTAAGGTATATTCCTTAATTAAGGGGTATTGGGTTCTCTTCATACCGACCCAGAGAGCCATATAGTCCTTAACAGTTTGAATACGGTGGTGGTGTATATTTTAACATATGCATAGGTGTATATGCATTTTATATAAAAGACCTGGGGAATAATATGTTTATAGAACTGCAATAGCATCAATATTGTTCTTGGGTCGTCGTATATTGGAGCATCTGGGACGCGCTGAAACACAGCTGTTGAGTTCGACCCTCGGCCCTATTAACAGTATGGAACATGACAGCAATAATGATGATGCATGTGATGGTGCTGTTGGTATGATGATGACCATTACACTTTTGGCTACTACATGTGGCTACTGTTACTATCTTTTGTATTTGAGTACTTTCGTCATCATTACAGCCATCATTATGTACTGTACCCATGACAAGGGACCTCCAATATCATGTTCGACATTCAGCAAGATATACTCCTGAAGCGACGCGACCTGCATACAGTAAACGCATTCCTCAAGTAAGGGGGCAGGCGGGGCTTGGTGTGGCATTGGGGTGCAACCATGGGCGCAGCAGGAAATCCTTGCAATCTGTTTCCGTTTTCTGGCCATCCAGGGCAGGAAGCAACGAGGTCCCCAGATTGCCTAACCCTCTAGAATTCCCGCAGCCTGAGAAGCCCGGGCCCGACCCCCAAGCCACAAATCCTGAACCACAAGCATAGGCAGCACAGTTGCATAGTTGATTTCCTGAAAAGCCAAGGCTTATGTCGGCCTTCACGCACGCCTCCGAGGAGAACCCAAAGTTGGGTTTTCCTGGCCCAAGGGTTTATGGTAGCCTAAACATGCAGATATTTGTAGCCGATATTTGCGGGCTACAGGTAGATCGGCAAACCCTAACTAAGACTAGCACCTCCAACCCGGATTGTAAGCCGTAGGGCCTCAGGGTTTAGGGTTTTTGAGGGTTCTTTTAAAAGGGTCCAGGATGTGGGTGTTTTGGGCCAAGGGGGGGCTCTTGTCCACTACCAACACTCCCTCCACCGTGCCTGCCTCACCAACCATGCAAACAAGCTCAAAGAGGGGTCCCCGAGTGGTTTTAGGCTGGGTTTGGGTTGCAGGCGGTTTGTTTTGAAGTATGGGCTTGTTCTTTGCCATATCGCCCTAGTAAGCCCTGAACCCGCAAGTCCTCTTTGACCCTAGCGTAAGGAAGCCTTTTTGTGTCAGGAGATTGAGTGGAAGAACACCTCGCCGGGTTTCGCAAGATTGTTCGTTTATCAAGCTTTTATAGGGTTTTATGCTTAATGTAGAGGTCTGCGCAATATCCCCTTATATAGTCCGTATACTGCTTGAGCAGACGAGAAACAACACACAATCTCAAAACATTTCAGGACCCTTTCTAAGTATTCAGGGTTCTGGAGTCTATACTTGGTGCTAAGCTGCTAAACACCCTAAACCCTAAGCCTAGGGTGCTAGGCTCCTGTGACAGGACTTGCTACACTTCTCCTTGCTTTTCTTCGTGCTTTTCCTCAGTTTCGCAGCCTCCTCAGTTCAAGTGCTACAGGCAGTTGCCGGGTTTTGGGCGAAAAGCAGCCCGAAACTACTTAAACCCCTAAACACCGGCCGTTTCGAGCTTTGGGTTTTGAGGTTCAGGTGCGGCTTGGACGCCGGAGTGCGGATTCAGGGCCCACCGTGGGGCTAGGATTGAGGTGTAGGGTTTACCCATAGGCTCCAAAGTAGTTCCTTTTTGGGATTACCTTCTAGGATCCTAAATATATGAACCACAAAAAGGAACTACTTTGGAGCCTATGGGTAGGGTTCAGAGAGGGTCGGAGTCGGCTTCGTCACAATTCCTCGACAGGTTGAGGTTTCTGGTTCTGGCTAGGCGTCCCTGAGCCTCAAAACTCAGGTGTTGAACAGTGGCTAGTCCGGAAATCCTAAGTCCAAAACTGTGAGCTCTACACTCTCTAGATCTTGCAACCCTTGAACGCCGTACAAGGGTTATAAGTTTTGAGCCGAATTGCAGTTGAGGAAGGTGTGCGTCTGTGCACCTGTAGCTCTACCTATATAACCAGTTTACCAAGCTCCCGTAATATCACGAATCACTGACTAAGCCCTGAACCCTAAAGTCTAAGCCGTGATCTCCTGAACCCTGAAAGCCCCGTCGGGCACTGACCCGAACCAGTCGAGGCCATCGGCGGCTTCATGATCTGGGGAATGGTCATGGAAGAGTGGCCTCACACTTGGAATTCAGGGTCGTTAGCACTCAAATCCCTGAACCTTAAACCCCATGTCTACCCCCAACTCCGAACTCCTTGACCCCAACCCCCAAGCCTAATTCGGATTGTGGATCAAAGGGGTCGGGGCTGAGGGACGAGAGTCTGTATGGAAGGTTTGGAGTTTGGCGGTTAGGTCTCGTGAAGGTTCAGGAGTTGATCGTCAAACCCTAAACCCGTAACCCTAAACCTGAAACCCTAAACCCTGAAACCCTGAAACCCTAAACCCTAGAACCCTGAAACCCTTATCCCTAAACCCTAAACCCTTAACTAGTTCAAAGTGCAGAGTTTAAGGCAGACCCTAAACCCCTAACCCTAAACCCTAAACCCTACTGAGGTCTACGCCTGGCAAGGCCTGGGGCTGGAGTGTTCGTCCGACCTCTGGGCCTGAAGTGGGGCATCTTCTGGGGGTTTATATAGGGCTTAGGGTTCAGGGTTTAGGGTTTAGGGTTTAGGGCTTTAGGGTTTTTAGTGTTTTAGGGTTTTAGGGTTTAGGGCTTTAGGGTTTTAGGGTGCAGGGTTTAGGGTTTAGGGTGTAGGGGTTTAGGGTTTAGGGGTTTAGGGTTTAGGGTTTAGGGTGTAGGGCTTATAGGGTTTGAATGTAGGATTTACCCAGGCCCTACACTTATCACCGCCACACGACTGCAAGGCACATGCCCAACATGGGCCCAGATGGCGGTGATGGTGGCCATGGTGGCGACGTATTCTTGGAGTGCTTCGGCTGGGTTTGGAGGAGTTTCGGGCTTTTAGGGTCTGGGGTTTGTGGTTTCGGTGTTCTTCAAAGGCCGTTGTGCAAAGGGCCCGGGACTTTGCCATTTGGATCATCAACCATTTGGATCATCAAAGTTGGTTTCCAGGACATGGAGTTTTGGGCTTTAGCCCTTTAGGTTGCAGGCCCAGGGTTAAGGTTGAGAGTGTTGGGTAGTTTAGAGTTTGTTTTCAGGTTTTCGGGTTTCGAGTTCAGCGTTAGAACTTAGGGTAATAGACCCTAGACCCTAAACCCTAAACCCAGAGTGTAGAGCTTACGGCTTAGGACTTAGGGTTCAAGATGGTTCGCCCAAAGGGTCCTCAGACCTGCACAGTAGGACGTAGGGTAGTAAGAGTAGAGGTTACTATTTATGGTAGGGGTAAGTACCCCTTTTAAGGGCTTAGGCTTTAGTGTTTAGGGTATATAGCTACTTGGTTAGTAGGTATTTTCACTAAGTTACTATGATGGCAGGGGTAAGTTCCCCGAAAAAATGGCTTAGGGCTTAATTAGTGCTTAGGGTACAGAGCTACTTAGTGCCCTTTGTGTCAGGGTATCCTCAGCCATCGAGGTGCGCTCCGATGTCCAACACTTTGAAGCAGTTGCGCGAAAGAGTGTCCCGCCCCCGGTGGATCCCGGTGGGATCGGTCCTTGCAGTTTTTCGTTGGCCTTTGAAGTCAGGATTTGTGGCTTTCAGGGTTCCAGGTTGTACTTTGGATTTGTTTAGGGCTTGGGGTTTAGGGCCTAAAACCCTAAACCCGAAACCCTAAACCCTCTGCATTGTTTAGGGCTTTAGATCTTTCACTTTGCAGTGTAGTTACTCGTTTCTGAACTCGAAACCATACAGACTCTTACACCCTCGTCCCTGAACCCATCCTAACGCCAGGAAGCCCCATCTCAACTTAGGTCGTTTGGGGTTTAGGGTTGGGGTTTAAGGTTTAGGGTTTGGGGTTTCGTTTGGGATGCAGTGTTGACTTAAGCTGCCCTCCAGGATTCCGGGTCTGGGGTTTAAGCAGAGGCCGGTTCAGGGTTTAGGGGTTAAGGGTTCAGGGTTTAGCCTCTAATGATGGACGGGCCGCTTCAAGAAGCCGATCACCAGCTCGAGCCGCGCCACATTTCAAGAACTCCAGCTCCAGTTCATGCACGAGTACTTCGAAGCGAATTGCGTCGACGACGTGGCCGAGAATGCGCTCTTAGACCAGACATAGGCAGAGGCTGCTGGACACGAGAAGGTTTTAGGAGTTCGGCGTCCTGCTCGCGCTTTGAGTTTGAACGCGCCGGAATACTTCAGAATACTTCGTTGCCTGCTCGTCTCACAATAGTCTGGTAGGGTTTCGGGCTAGGGCGGCTAGGGGTTTAACGGTTTAGGGTTGAGTTAGGGTTTACTGCTTGGTGCACGTAGGGGGTGTAGGGCACAGGACAAAGTAACGGATCCCGGTTCCAGGTTCCAGGTGTTGTGGGAGTTCTGGGATACCCCACCTCCATCAACTAGGCACACCTTTAGCTCGCATAATATACAGGCCTAAATAATTATACCAATACGGGGTTCCTTGTTATACTTATAGTATCATGGCCCAAAACCCTATTCTAATCTTTAAAGACCAGGCCCCTATACTGGCACCCACGGCCCTAAAAGCTCGGACCTTCGCAACCAGAAACTTCACAACGCTTGAGCAGTTTGTCTCGGAAAGTTCTTTTGGGTTTGGGGTTTAGGGTTTAGGGTTTAACTTCCAAATCGGGATGCTGAAGTTTGCATTCCATGCAGCAGGTGGGATCCGAAACCTTAAACCCTACGCCCATCTACGCCGTAACGGTTTCTTGGGATTGCTTGTATCCGCTCGTGCTGGTGCGCAATCAATAGGATCCCACGATGTTGCCGAATGCTTTATTATATAATCCCTTGGCAACCTGAGCTTTTTGGGTGTTGGGGCGGCCCCTTTTAACTGTTCATAGCCCGCGTTCAGGGCATCAAAGCATGCTGCACAATCAGGACCCTAAACGCCTAAACCCTAAAACCCTAAACCCTAAAACCCTAAACCTTAAACCCTAAAACCCTAAAGCCCTAAACCCTATAAACCCTTTAAGTCCTTTAAGTTTAAGGCCCCTACATCAGACCTTTCGACCCGATAAGCTCCACTCCGCTGCGCTGCATTCCGAAAAGAGGCACTACTCCGCCCAGAACGGGGGCGTGGATCTGGCGGTGATTTCAGTCTGGGAGCGGATGCAGCTAGGGTTTGGAGTTAAGGTTTTAGGGTTTTAGGGCTTTAGGGTTCCTTTTAGAGGGATCTATAGGGTTCCTTTAAAAGGATCTATAGAGTTTAGGGATTAGGGTTTTCGGGTTTAGGGTTTAGGATTTTGGAAGGGTGTAGGGTTTGGGGGTTTAGGACTTTAGGGTTTCCGGCTTTAGGTTTCGGGTTTGAACGTGTACCTACGATGGTTTTTGTGATGAACAAGGGGCTCATAACCTACGGTTGATATACAAATCCTGCATTACCCATAATAGGGAATATACCATGATTCCCATAGGTTAGGGTCTAAACGGTAATGCAGGATTTGTATCATCAACAGTACATCGTGTTGCAGGTCTTTGGCTACTTGCACCAGAAAAGCCCAATGGGAGACCCGAAACCCCTAAACCCTAAAGCCCTAAACCCTAAAAAGGGTTCAGGGCTTAGTGGTTTAGGGTTTAGGGGTTAGGAGTTTAGGGTTAGGGGTTTAGGGGTTTAGGGTTTTAAACAAGTCCTAAAACCCTAAACCCTAACCGAGCTTAGCAGCACTTCTCACTTTATCGGGAGGTTGGGTTCGTCTCTACGGGACCCAACACGGACATAAGCACAAGCCTTTTTGCAAGGTTTTCCCTAGCCCTACGCTATTGGGCTTCATTGTAAGCGGTGGGAGATCCTTCCTCCGATTTTAGGGTTTAGGGTTGCGCTTGTGTGCTTTTCTGGGGCCGTAGTATCGGATCCAGAGGGAACCTTCATGAACTTGTGTCCAAGCTCACGGGCAAGATTGCCAAGACGACGCGCTCGAATTGCAGCACGCCTGGCACCTCTACGACTGCGTGGACATCAGAGTGGTATCTGCCTGGCGGCTGATGGAGAGGGGACAGCCAGTGTTTAGGGTTTAGGGGTTTAGAGTTTAGGGTTTAGGGGTTTAGTTTAGGGTTTAGGGTTTAGGCAACAACGGTGGAAAAGGTGGCTGAAATGGCCAAAGACCGGAAGCATGTGCATCGGCTTTTGGCAGATGCGTTTGGAGAGAATGTGCACCTACCATTACCAGTTGCCGTGCACCTTGCTTTACAAAGCTCTCTCCAGGGCAAAGTGACGACAGAGGGCCTTGTGCTTCCCTAAACCCTAAACCCTGATCCCTCCCAAGGTGCATCTACTTGGAGGCATGTTCAGATGTTCACTACCTATAGTCTCCATTGTAGTTCCTTTTTGGGGTTACCTTTTAGGATCCTTAATATAGATTTGGTTAAACCAAAAAAAGGAACTACAATGGAGACTATAGGTAGTTGGTGTCCTTGTGCCATGTTGTCTCATGTTGTCCTTGCCCAGGGTCTTCCGTTGCTGGAAGGCAGCTCCCTGTCCACGGATGCTATGGGCCAATTGGAGCGACCGTTCTCTTCGCGATCAATGTGTTCCGGGTCATATTCTTCTTTAAAAAGGGATAATTGGTTACTCTAGGTAAACCCTAAACCCTAAACCCTAAACCTAAACCCTAAGCCCTATTTTAAGGGTCCCGCCAGGTTGGCCTGGGCGACAGCATGCGCGGAGCAGACGGCCGTGACAAAGTCATGTGCAGGGCCCAAGGTGTAGGGTTTAGGGTTTAGGGGGTTTAGGTTTTAGGGTTTAGGGGGTTTAGGGTTTAGGGTTTGGGGGTTTAGGGTTTAGGGGGTTGAGGGTCTAGGGTTTAGGGGTTTGGGGGTTTAGGGTTTAGGGCCCAAAAAGGACTTAAGGTCCCTCTAATCTAAGGGACTTGTGATGGGATCTATAAGGTTTGGTGTCTTAGGGACCAAAAAGGACACTTCATTATAAGGGGCTTTATATGACATGTCCCTATCCTAGGTGTTTGCTCATGATGTGGTTCTTTGGGGCCCTGAGTTTAGGGCTACCGGCTACTTCGCCATCAGGAAGCACGTCATACGGTTTATGAGGTTTGGGGGTTTAGGGTCTAGGGTCTAGGGTTTTGGGATTAGGGCTTTAGGCCTAGGGTTTAAGGGTTTAGGGTTAGTAGGCATGTATAGGAGAAAGCTGAACAACCGGTATTAGAATCGTGTCAAGAGACACCTTAGGAATCCCCCCCCCCAGGTCCAGGTGACGGCCCCAACAACGAAAGAAGGGTTTGTGGCCGCCAGGCCGTTTTCTGTGTGGGGTCTGAGGATGAAGAGGAGGGGACACATGTTATAGTTGAGGGTTTAGGGTTTAGGGTGTCCCGAAGATGGTATGGAGGTTTAAAAAAAATTAGTAATTACATTCATGTGGCCTTAGCTACTTCCGCTACAGCATACTGCAACACCTTTTGCTCATTCTTCAGGGCCTATGTTAGGCATATGTTGAATTTAATTGGGTGCTAGGGTCTTTATACGTTTTCTCGGAGGTTTTATGGATCGAATGTGGTGTTGGATGGTTTATGGGTTTGGGTGTTAAGGCTTAGCGTCGTTTAAGGCTTGGGGTTTAGGGTTTAATTATTAGGGTTTAGGAGGGTTAAGGGCCAGAACAAAAAACGAGTGCCCTAACCCTGAAAGCCACACACGCTGATATTCTACACGCCAGGCTGAAAAACACTGCAGTGGGCCTCACATGGGGTTCAGGGATGTGGGATTTTGAGTTTAAAGGGTTAAGGGTGCTGGGGTTTAGGATGTAGGAGCCTAAACCCTAAACCCTAAACGTAGCCTCCTAAGAGCTACCCTCAAAGGAACCCTCATAAGGGAGCTTTAAACGCCCGAACCCTAAACCTAAGAAACCACTCCACTGTGGT
>CAJNJA010085831.1:0-20382 GCA_905231915.1 Symbiodinium necroappetens
AGAAGATCTATATACGTATACCTTATGGAAGCCTTATAGAAGCCCTATATACCCTAAACTCCCCACCTGTAGTTTCCTTCAACTAATCCTAAATTCGCACCGCCCGGAAGGTTTGGGGCCCCAACCTCAAAGAGGAGATGTCGGGCCCCCGGTTGAGTGTTTTTTTTGGGGGGGATTCTGCGGTTTCGGCCTAAGGTTCCCCTTTTTTTTTTGGGAGGGGGGGGGGNNGGGTTTAGGGCTTCGGATTTGGGGTTGAGGTACTTGTTTTGGGTTTTGCAGAGAGATCTTCAGGTTTAGACTTGCAAGGGTTGCTTTGGAGGTTCGTGGGTTTAGGGTTTAGGGTTTAGGATTTGGGGTTATAAGTAGGGCAACAGCACTTATAACCCATACCGGGGGACTTATAGCCCTGCTTATAACTACTCATGAACCTCCAAGTAATTAGAGCTTTAGTAGTTGCACGGTTTCATGGTGAAAGGGCCTCTTTTGGGTGAGCGGGCTTGGGGGTTCAGAGTCATAAGGCCAAGGGATTGGGGCTATAGGGTTCTAGTTTGAAGGAGGACTTTGGGAAGTACGGTCTGGGAGGGGGGGGGGGGTTATGGGTTAGAGTGTTAAGATTCTCAGGTTATCTTTGATCATGAGCGCTACAGTCTTTGGGAGTTTTAAGTTAGAGGGCCTCGCTTCTTTGGAGTCATAGGGTTATGAAGTTTTGGGCGTAGGCGTATGATGTAGCATGCTGCGGGGTTTGGGAGATACTATTTGCAGGGTTTTTAGTTTTATAGAGTTGTAAGCCCGAAACCCTAAACCCTAAAGAACTGTAGGGTTTGGCAGTTTAGGGTTACAGGGTTTAGGATTTATCTCAACTCTATCCCCAAGATGTATACGAACACCCAAAAAAATGTTAGAAAAACGGATTCAGGACCATCAGTGCTGGGATTCCCTGTGCAGTACTCCGGAGGGATAGAGGCTATTGGGTTTCCCACTTTTTTCTTTTTTTTTTGGGGGGGGGAGGGGGGGTTACTCTCTAGCCCTCTAGAAGTCCCTGAAGCCCTGAACCCCTGAAGGCTGACCCCCAATAGGGTCCCAGTTTAGGGTTTAGGGGGGTGTAGGGTTTTTGGAGGGTCCAGGGTTTAATTTAGGGTTTTAGGGTTTTACGCCAAAAAGTTACCCCCAAAAAGGAACTACAATGGAGACTATAGGTAGGTTTTTGGGGATCGAGGCTTTGCAACCCGGATATTTTTGTGTCAGGTGTAAACCCTAAACCCTAAACCCTAAACCCCTTGAAGTTGCGAAGTTGCTTCCGCCATCGAACCCACTTCTCCCAAGACGGTGCTAGTAACCCCAGCTCCAAGTCCGTCACGAAACAGGAAGGAATTCCGTGTTGAGGGTCTAGGCTCTAGCGTTTTGTGATAGAGGCTATATATATATATACATACATATATATATATATATGATTGTCTTAAGTTTCAGACGCCCTGTCCCCAGCTATCGAAAGCAACCGCCCAGACGTAATTTGTGCACTGCGGCGGAGAACTACTCCTGCGTCGCGATAGAGGCAGGATCTTTGATGTTCCCACTGCATGCTGAAAAGCCTTGAGGGTTATGTTCCGTACCCTAAGGCTCGATCCATGTACCTTCTGGTATATGCTTAGGCCGTAAAGTGCCTTTAAGGTCTAAATATAAACTACATGGTTCTACATGGGTACATGGAGCTTCAGGGCTATTTTACTCCCCTGAAGCAAGTTGACATATCTTCTTCGACTTTTGCAACCATGAACCTGAAACCCGAACCCCAAATGTAGGTCCCAAAGGGTCCCGGTGTAATGTACATTATGGGGAATACTTCCCTACATCATAATAGTACTTCCTAGTACAGAGCCCCTACAGTCTACATAGGACCCTTTGGGGGTGTTGCCATGTATGTTGAGGATCAGACCAGGTCCGTCAAAAGCAGATTCCGGACAGAAAGAGCTAGAGCAGCATGAACGAAAGCCTACGCCCTAAACCCTAAAGCCTAAATCCTCAACCCTAAACCCTAAAACCGCCCTAAACCCTAAATCCTAAACCCTAAAACCCTCAACCCTCAACCCTAACCCCCCTCCCTAAGTTAGGGCCTTTTTGGGGGTTTAAGGGAGCCCCCATCTTGGCGGATCGAGAGGCGCTTGTTCCGGGAGTCATCGCCTCTCCAGCAGGGCCTTTCGGCCCCCCGGCTCAGTCATACTTTGTGGGTTTAGGGTTTATATAGGGTGTTTTGAGGGTTTAGGGTTTATATAGGGTCTTTTGAGGGTTTAGGGTTTATATAGGGTCTTATGCGTTTTGAAGAGTTCCAACCTTTGCAGGGGCACTCAGCTGTGAACCTCCAGAAGATCAGCTTGCGAAGCAAAAAGTTCTTGGCCATGGGATGCATCAACAGTTTGCCGCAGCCCTGGCAAGAAGATTGACACAGTAGTGTGCCAGCACAGGTGTCTGATAGAGTCAATCTTTCCTCAATGCAGGGCAGTGTGGGCAATGGTGGATATCAGGCGCAGTCTGGTACTCCGGACCTGATCAGTGGCAGTATTGACAAGATTGACATCTTGATGAACTCTTCTGACTTCTCTGCATGGATATCATCCGCACCCACTCACCATCTTGAAAGAGCCCATGAGATGGCAGAGGAGAAAGTCAACGAGTTGATCCGCAAAAAGATGGAGTTGAAGTCCGAACTCTCGAAGCGGGAGTCACTGAATGCGGCCTGGACAGCACCAAACCAAATCGACCAGAGTTGGAGAAGACTCTCGACAAGAAATGCGCGGACAAGGGCCAGACGGATTGGAACATAGATGAAAGAGCATGCCTTGCTTGTGACATCTCAGGTGACCACGTTCTTTGGCCTTGCAGCATAAAGAAAAAGAACAACATTGTTCGTGTCAGAGTCATTGAAGGGGGAAAGGTGAAGATGCAGGACTGCCCCGAGGGTTTTGTTTCCCCTCTTGAACAAGATGTCCAAACAGAACCTGACCAAGAAGACCCATCCAAGTTTGTCCATCTTGTGAAATTCAAGGTCACTCTGTGCTCGACAATTTACACCCAGCCTTTCTCCAAGACGAACAAGAAGGAAAAGCTTGCTGTTGGGGAGATCCTTGAGTGGGAGCTTACTATCCGGGATGGCGACACACTCATCAATGTCTCAGCTCCTGGTTTCCCAAGCTGGTACACCGTGGAATTGGACAACCACGCTGGCCTTCAGAGCAAGGTTCCAAGCAGCCGATTGCAGGCACTGCTGAACCATGAGGCACCAAGACCCTTAGAGTGGCCCCAATCCGGAGTGCTGCGGGAGAAACCCGGTAGCTCATCCCGCATTACCGTCAAGAATTGCAATCCTGATGGCATGGCGATGTTTGTCAAAATTTACAAAGCTACAGATACGGAGGCGGCTGGTCCTACCGCCGAAGCTGAGATCTTTTGCTGGCCCGGCGCGGCAGAAGCAGCCCAACTGCCTGCAGGCTATTACCACATACGGGTTGCTGCGGGATACCAATGGTTGGGTGAATTACGTGGCAAACGAGCTTCATGGTATGGCGATCGGTACTTGTTTGGACCTGCTGGGGTCTACCTGAAAGACAAACGACGTACAGATCTAGATGTGAACACGAACCTGACCCAAAGCATCTCGACGTATGGATCGGCATCGGGAAGTTTGGAAGAAGTTGGTCAAGATGAGTGGTAATAGCAGTGAGAGTGAGGCAGTCCTTTATCACACTACAGGATAATTTGCTATCGAAGTTGCTGCATTTCGGGTCGTTGTCTGGAAAAGCAGCTGCTTCAGGTAGTTGCCTTGCCTTGCCTTGCTATGTGGGTGTTCATGAAACTGCGCATGTACGCATTCGTGTAGTTCTATCTGTGCATGTGTGAACATTTATTGGTTTGTCCATACATGCATGCATACATCATTAGTTAGCTGCATACGTGCATGCACGGATAGTTATGATATGTTTTATAATAAATTGGCACAGTAGTGCAGCCCGGCAGTGTCAAGATTGCGGCACTGAAGAAGACCCGACCTCAAGCAGTTCCGTTTCCGTAGGTTCGCATGCCGGACTTGTAAATTGCACCTCTCGGCAAAGCTGATTGAGAAAAGAAGCACTGCCCGATCATGTTCCTCGTGTCTCCATTTGACGTTTGAAACCCGGATGGGCTTAGGCTTGGGTCTCAAGTAAGGCTAAAGGCCCAGGTGTTCAACTGTGTTTGCAGGGCTTCTGGTGCTTAATTAGTGGGCTTCTGGGAATTAAAGGCCCTAAACCCCAAGCCCCAAACCCTAAACCCTAAGCACTAAACCCAAAACCTTTTCGTCAACCCTCGAAGCCCCGAGGTTGGCTGAGTTTTGTTAATATTTTTTTATCTAGCCCTGCGCCCAAGCTATGGCCAAAAAGCCCGGAGTCCTGAGAATGGCATCGTGGACAAGGCTACTAAACTGTGGTTCGGGGCTTTCAGGCTTTGGGATTTAGGGCACCAGACGAGCCATGACGACCATGGCCCGACGGCCCTCATCACCACTACCATTATCGTCACCGCTGTCGTCATGAGCATCATTCTCGAGCGTATCAACAGTTTCCGATTATCACCAAATTTTCTAGGCCTGAGCTCAACACCCGGAGCCTCAGCGCCGGGCTGGGTCACAAGCAAAAGCCCCCAATGCTGAGATAGCTACCTGCAGTACAATTACAGTGTGATGAAGTGCAACGTGGAATTACATCCCGCGCGGCCCCCAGGTGACCGGGGGGTTGAGGCGTTTCCGCTTCAGTTCCTTTTTCAGGTCCAAGTACTCAAGTGCCTTCAAACTTAGGCTCCCAAGGATTACGCTTTCAGTGTTTGGCGCTCCTGGTCCATGTCAATTAGAGTTTAGGGGTTTAGGGTTTCGTTGCGCTTGTAAGTTCTAGCGATTGTTGTTTTCGGGCTCATAGAGGTTCACCCTAAGCCAGCAAAGGCAGTTTTTTTGTGAATCGTCGTCGGTGTCCGTCTAGGAAGCACCTCAATCCTCGAACACCCTCACCCTAACCCTCACCCTAAACTAAACCCCCGAAACCCTCTAAGCCACGTCCCACTCACTCAACCCAGACCCCACTTGAACCTGAGGTCAGGTGTCTAGACTAAACTGTACAGTGCATGTAGGCCTTGAGGTTGCTGCCGGGCTTCGTGGGTTTAGAGTGGCCGTGTGTGACATGTCCGACAGCAAAGCCGACAGATTTGCATCCCACGTTGCAGGGTTTACACACTAAATCCTAGAACTAAACTACTGAAAAATCGGACAACCTGAGACCCTTGACCCCACAAACAAAATAATTGCTTTAGGTGTCGGCAGGAGGCTCATAACACCGAAACTCTCTTTAAGAGCCTTCAGTGTTATCTTACCGCCTTAGATCCCGGCATCAACCCGAAGGCTAAACCCTAAGCCCTAAATCCTGTAGTTCCTAATCTGTAGCATGGAGGATACAGGGTTCTGGATTTGGGGTTTAGGGTTCAGGGTTTTGGGGTTCAGGGTTTCAAGGTTGAGGGCTTCAGGATAAGGGTTGCAGCTTTGGGGGTTTCCGGTTTTAGGGCTTCGGGCTTGGGATTTAGGGTTTAGGGTTTGGGGGTTTAGCGTTTAGGGGTTTAGGGTTCAGGGTTTAGGGTTTAGGGTTCATGCAGAGTTGCCCCGTCGTGGCCTTCTGTAGTTGTAAATCCTTTGTGATCCCATGGACCTTAGCATCCTTGGAACGGTTTAGCGTTTGGGGTTTGGTACTCTAGCCAGCCACCCTAAACTGGCCCTAAAACTCCCAACCTAGGCACAAACCCTATAAACCCCCGGATCCTATACACCCTGAACCTTTCACCCTTAAGTTCATAAGTCATGAAAGCAGAATCCCCACTCTTAGGCGCTTTGCATCACTTTCGCCGTGTCAGACGCCAATGGTAAGCGGCCGAAGGGAGTGCCGATCCCAGGATCTTCTGGTGAAGCTTTGCCCTAAGGGTCCAAAGGATCTAGTAATCCACGGTTTAAGGGTTTAGGGTTTAGGGGTCCGAAGGATCTAATGATCATATACTTGGGTTGCGGATAGTAGTTTTGTAGGTTAGTATTCAGAAGAGTATATGATTATTAGGTACTTGGACCCTTAGGGTTGGATATTTCAGCGTATGACATGTGGGCAGTTCAAAAAATTAGGGCCCCTTTTTAGGTCCCCAAAATAGTGCGGTTAAAAGGACCCCCAAAGGGACACTAATTATTTAGAGACCTACCCCCATGTGACTATTGGCGTAGAGGGCTTGCTCCTCAAACTAGCGTTTAGATCTGATGGTTTAGGGCCCAGGGGTTTACACTGAACCCCAAAACAAATACCCGCGAATTTTCACAGACCAGCTTGCAGAATGAGGCCGCTAGTAGAGTGTGGTGTTAGGATATCATACAGAGGCTCTCTTCGAAAAGCCGCTTGGGCTGTAGAGCCAAAGTATATACGATTTGAACACGGACCCTTAAACTTAAGCCCCAAACCTTTTATAAAACTCGAATATAGCGGTATGGATCCACGGACCATTCGGGTAAGGGCATCATCAGATCCAGTGTTGGTTGTCTTTGTGGGGCGCGCAGATCTGCGGTTTGGGATTCGGGGAGCTCTTTGATTTGTTGCTTAGGTTTTAGAGGTTTAGGTGCTAGGTGTTACAGTAGGTGGCTACGTTTCAGTTTAGGAGTTCAGGATTTGGGGTTTATTGTTTAGTGAGTGCTTTTCCTTTTGATTTGAGGTCGCATCTGCGATTAATTATCTCGGTGGATGTTGTGTTTTTTGTTTTTTCTTGCAGTTGTTTTTTTTTCGAGCCGGCCGTAATTCTTGGCTTTGCTTGAGCCTTGAGCAGCTGCCCCGTCAACAGCGATGGTAGGGGATCTCGGAGCACAAAGCACATTTAGGGTTTAGGGTTTTGGGTTTAGGGTTTACATCCCTGCCCAAAGGCAGCTCAGGATAAGCTCGGAATCCACTTCAAGCTCTTAAACCGCTACACCCCCGAAGCTAATCACCCCCCCATAAACCCGCATCAATACCCCATGACGCCCTATTTTTAGCCATGCCTCCCCGAAAGTCTTGCGGATGTCAATAGTCTGCAGAGGTCTCGTCATGGAGATAAGCTCCCCAAAACCCTACACCCCTAAACTCCTAAACCCAACAAAGGTATCGTCATGGAGGTTCAACTTCCATTTTGACTTCCACAAGGACTTCCTACACCAGGAGAGCCGTGGGGGCAGGGGAGGTTTGGTCGGGAGAGTTGTCCACGTCACAAAAAGCAAACAATGTTTCTGAAGCCTTAGAGCTCGTCTTAGAACGATATGCTACTGCTTTCCATATACATTTACATGCATATGTACTTATGTATATATGTATATGTATATATATATATATAATACCCCTCAAGAAGAAAAAACATATTCCACTAGTGCAGGCCCCTGTAAGGTTTGGGTTTTGGGCTTTACTACTGTAGCTGCCTCTGGGCTTATATCTTCGACCTCCTGGGTTTAGGGGTTTAGGGTTTAGGGCTTTAGTATTTAGGTTTTAGGGTTTAGGGGTTGAGGGGTTTAGGGGTTTAGGGTTTAGGGGTTTAGGGTTTAGGGGTTTAGGGATTTAGGGTTTAGGGGTTCATGGGTTAAGATTTCTGAGTACCTCAAAGCCACTCAGGATAGCCGAAAGCCTACCGGGCCATGCATCCGTACCTTTAAGGACCCTTGTGAGGCTAATTTCAGGGATTCTTTCAGGGTTCCATACGGATTTGAGGGTTCCTGTACCCAAATATCATGCACTTTGGAGTAGTCCCTAGCCAAGTTTACTGGTTAGGCAGATCTGATAAACTGGCATGGTTAGTTCCAGAAGCGTGTGGAATGTTGGTGACGACAGAGTTCACGCCCTAATGCCTAACACCATGGAACCTTGAAGTTCCAGTCAAGGACTCACACCCTAAATCCTTATAGCTTAAAGCTCTAATCCCTAGAGCCCTACAGCCTTACCGGGACCCCAAAAGTATGTAGAATGATAGCATTTGATAGTACTTAGGCCATTTGTTTAACTACTCTTGGGGATGTAGTGAAGACTCGAACCCTAACCCTAAACCCTAAACCCCTAAATCCCCAAACCCTAAACACCCAAGTCCTAGAGGCCTAGATCCTTCCCGAAATCCCAGGACTTCTTGGAGACGGTGTTCACGAATGCCCAGCTGGAGCAGCACCGGGTGCAGGCCTAGCCCTGCGCCTTTTGGAGTGTAGGGTTTAGGGACTGTTTTAGGGTTTAGGGTTCAGGGTCTAGGGGTACAGGGGTTCAGGGTTTAGAAGGGTTCAGGGTTTCGGGGTAAAGGGGTTCAGGGTTCAGGGTGCTAAATAAACAGAGACGAAACCCTAACACCCTAAAAGCGGACCATCGTAGAACCTGGCCCGAAAAAGGGGGCTTAAAGTCTAAGGCTGACGGGGGTTTATGTGCTCAGAGCAGCTGGAAGCTCTGGAGTTCAGGGTCCTCTTCTCCAAAAACGACTTCTGGGTTCTGGAGTACCATACTTGAATACTTTGTTTTATTGGACCTGTTCCTTAAAGGAAGCCATATGAAATACAAGTCCATACTTTTTTTCTCCCTGGTTACTTCAAACTCCAGGACTTGCACATGTGTCGGAAGCTCAATGAAACCGTTTGGAAGCATTCTTTTTCCTGGACCCCGAAGACTGTACGACATTGAACCAACAAAATGGTAAGCTGGAGCTGCAAGCAAACCCTACACTCTAGTGACCCCGTAGTTAGAGGGTATCACCAATCAAACAAGAAGTTGGAGCTACAAGCAAAGCCTACATCCTAAACCCCCCTAAACCAACACCCTAAACCTAATCCTTAAACTCCCATAAACCAAAAGCCCTAAGTTTCTAAGCATTACCTCATGCTCACTTCGAATCGGATGCGAGGGGATTCGTGGCGAAGAGTTCGCTGAGCAGCTGCTGGCAACCTGCCTGGCAGGGGCCTTTGTCGTCTTTGCCGAGTGTCGGAATCCGTGTTTAGGGTTTAGGGGTTTAGGGTTTAGGGGTTTAGGGTTTTAGGGTTTATGGGGTAAACCTTAAACCCTAAACCCTATACCCCCATTATAGGTACTCAAGACTTTTTGGGACACACCCCTGTCACGGGTTCAGAGCGGGTTGGGGCTTGAGGGTTTTTGGTCTAGGGTTCACAGGCTTGCGGACTGAGGGTGTCGGGTTCTCCTGCTGCCTCCAAGCTCGTAGAACACCTTGCGGCCTTCAAAAGCGAACTCGGCTACATGAGGGCACTGCACGACAAGCTCTGCATACCCATAGGCTCCTTAGTAGTTCCCTTTTTGGGGATTACCTTCTAGTATCTTAGACATGAACCATAAAAATAGGAGCTACTTAGGAGCCTATGGGTATCGGCACAAAGCAGATATTGTTTCATCGCTCGAGCTCTGTAGCCTCCGGGCCTGGCTGCACTCTCGTTCTCAAGCGATCCCGGGAGCAGAGCTGCCGGAGGAAGCAGTTGTGCCCACTCTATAGTAAACCCCAAAAAGTTGGAAACCGGATTACGGAAATAGTGCTGAGATTCCCTATACATTACTCTTAAGGCTTGAGGCTATTGGGTTTCCAACTTTTGGGCTTCTACTGTAAACCCTAAACCCTCCCTTCAGTGTCACTTCGCCCACTCCGCCCCGAGGAGCCCGGAAGGCTCACCATGGGGGCATTTCACAGCCATGATTGCCTGCGGCTGCTGCCATGGCTGCCTGGTCAGGGGCGTCTATGTCTATGTTACACTTTCACACATATCTGTATATAAAGATTTGACTGCATATGTACACATACATACATACATACATACATACATACAGACAGACAGACAGACAGACAGACAGACAGACATACATACATACATATATATATATATGTATGTGTATATATGTTATACATATATATATATACATATGTAAATGGCATGTAAATATATGTAAGTTTAATCCTCAACTCTTAAACCCTAAATCCTCAAGCTGCAATGGCTGGCATTCATCCTTGGTCTTCGGGGTCCCTTACCCTGAATCCGAAACCGTAACCGTAACAACCCTCGAATCCTAAACCCTGACCCAGAGGGTCCGAGTACCCAAATAGTACGGTTTTAGGCCCAAAATCCATACTCGGAGTGGTTTTTGGGCCTTGAAACCCTACTTTTTGGGTACTTGGACCCTTAGGGTAAACCCTAAGTAAGGTCTTTGGGCCAAAGGCCCTGAATGCTGCAACCCTGAATCGCATAGCCCTCAAGCCAGACGCTAAATCCTGCAGGCCCAGACCCTAAACCCAGTTAGGGTTTAGGGTTTAGGGTTTAGGGTTTAGTTTCCCTGGTGACCCAAGGTGCTCACCGAGGAGACCCAGTATGTCCTGTTCAGCTCAGAGAACCAGATCGACCAATCGCCCGGGTCCCGGGGGTTCAGGGTTTAGGGGTTTAATGAATTATTCCTATATCCTAAACCCCAAAACCTCACCTATTTCATGAATAGGATAGCGTTTCCGCGTGCCCCAAGAAAAGAAAGTAAAAAACTAAGAAGCAAGCTGGTTTCACTAATTGTCCCGGCCCTTACAGTACTTGGGAGTTTGAAAGAGTGAACACCATAGGCCCTACCGACATGAACAGTAAGCCCTAAACCGCAAACCCTATAGCTATTCATATTCAGTATCAGGCTCTTGGTATTTGGGAGTTTCAATCACTAAGGGACCATAATGTCGACTGCAAAGGACCGGATCGCTCATTATGAAGATCCCCGCATTCAGGATCCCTGACAAGAGTACGTTTAAGCACTCCGTGTTGATGACGTCGCACACCGGGCACGACTCGAAGTCCTAAAGCCACATGCTGCACATCCCCCACTCTAAACGTCTGACTTAGCCAGCAGTTAATGGATTTTGGGTTTAGGGATTTAGAGTTTGGGGGTTAGGGTTAAGGGTGTTGGAAGGAGCATGTCTATGAAATTAGAGAGAACTTGCCTCTGGTAGTCTCATCAATATCGCCTGGAGTCAGAACATCCCAGAAGTCTCTTCAGTATGATCAAGCTCTAAACACCAAGCCGTACAACCTAAAATTCCTTAACTCCTAAGCCCTACGCAGTATGATCTTAGGACCGTTCTTCGGTATATAAGTCGCAAAACATGAAACGTGAATGTGGCAAGATTTTTTCGGTATACAGCTAGCACCCTAAAAAGAGCCTGTCGTTTTCAGGGTTCTTCATTATGGATTCTATATATATATATATATATGTATATATACCGTCCTTGGAAGTAGGTTGTCCTGGCTGCAGGTAAGCGCACAATCGCAAGCTTTACGCTGCTTTGGGCCCCAAGCCTTGAATCTGATTCATGACAGCCTTCGGCTACTGTAGGGTATGTCGGTTCGTTTCTTTATTCACAATTGCTCAGGATTGCTATGGTCATCCTCAGATGAGCTAAAGTTCCGACACCCGGAACATCCGAGCACATCTGCGGTTTCTGCCTCAACCTCGAATCTGAACCCTAGGGTTCAGAGTTTAGGGCTTTTCGGGCTTAGTGTCTGTACCCTGAACCCCTTAACCCTCAAACCTACGTTCCCAGAGGCTCCATATATAGTACCATTATGGAATTAGGTCAAAAATGACTATCCTTATTAAGGTTTTAAGGTTCTAATTGTACTATATATATGTATATAGAGAGAGAGAGAGAGAGAGAGATAGATAGATATATATATATATATGGAGCCTCTGGGATTACTTGGGAAAGAGCCGTCCTTCTGAGGTGTCGCATGTGGCGTGCGTCCGGGAGCCGCAGCCTCAAAGCTCCGATGAGCGAAGGTTGAAGGTTTAAGGGTTTTGAGGTTCAGAGTTAAGGGTTCAGGTTCCCTAAACCCTAAGCCCTAAACCCTAAACCCTAAGGTTCAGGTCAGGTTTTTGAAGGCGTAGGCTATCTTACAGTTCAGTGTTTCGCCATCTCGACACCATTAAACTTCATAAACTCTGTGATATAGGGCCTGATGAATTAGTAGTACTTGTCCTTGGGGCTCCCTGTACATATTATATACCCATAGGCTCCTTAGTAGTTCCTTTTTGGGATTACCTTATAGGATTCTAAATATAAACCACAAAAAGAAACTACTTAGGAGCCTATGGGTAGTTATTCTTCAACTAGTACAGCGATCTCCGAAACCCTGATCGAATCTTCAATTCCACAAGCTCTGAAGTTGGTTTTACCCGACGTGGCTGATTGGCGTGTAGAGCATACCCATAGGCTCCATGGTAGTTCCTTCTTGGGATTACCTTATAGGATCCTAAGTATAAACCACAAAACGAAGTACTATGGAGCCTAAGAGGGATCTGGCTGATGCGGCAAGACCAGCGACGTAGTGATTGTTGACGCTGCTAGTCTAAATCCCTTGAAGTGAAGCTCCTTCCCGATCCATGCTGGACAAGGCAAGTCCAACCTAGGTTCCCCAGTAGTACCCTTTTGCCCTTTTTATTTGGGGAGTCTCCTTGTTAAAGCCGAATATTAGGAAAAAGGGTACCCTTAATATTAAGGGGTTACTGGGGAACCTAGCAACAAGTGATAGGAGAAGGGGTTGATAGGAGAAGGGGTTTCTTGACGTAAGGATCCCCAGCTCAAGCGACTCCCAATTGTCGCACATCCTTCATCGTCCGATTCAGGGGTTACTGATTACGGTCCATGATTCTCGAGGTATGCTTCCTCCTGACATAGCTGAGGTAGTTAAGGACCGGACATTCCAAAACCCTGAAACTGGAGTACCCTAAACCCTAAACCCTAAGCCCTACCCTTCAGGTTTGGGTCCGTTTAGGTTTTAGATGGGTTTTAGGGTTTTGGGGGGTTTGTGGGTCCCAGAAACAGCACCTAAGATAAAGAAGCGTCTCCGGCTGTCCGAGCTTAGGGCTTATAAACCCTACCTGAAGGACCAGAAGACGCTTAAAAGTAAGAGCCCTATACCCTTATACTATGAATCCCTATACGGTATATGAACCTCAAACCCTTTTAGGGTTCATTCCGTTTTTAAGGTAAGCCCATAGAGCCTTGAAAGCATGGACTGCTTGTTCTCTCGCATCACAGCAGCTTAATTTATGACAGAGCATAGACTCCGGCTGGGCCCTCCTATCTACCCAAAACCGAAGCATAGACTTCTGAACGAATTCTCTTTTACTATACCTGCAAACCCCAATCTCTAAACGCAACCCTAAACCCCAATCCCTAACTAAACCCCAAACACTCTCACGGATCCCTTGCTCGCCTTCCTGGGTTTGTTTAGCATGTGGGATAACCCTAAAACCTAAGCCCATCTACACGGAAAGCCCTAAACCCTGAACCCTAAACCCAAATCCCTAAAACCTAAACCCTAAGCCCTGAACCCTGAACCCTAAATTTAAGCCCTATAAAACCTAAACCTTATAAGACCGTCAGAAGGTTGATTTTTGCTGCTCCTTGGGGTCTTAAGGTTTAGGGGCACAAGGTTTAGGGCCTAGTCTGCTTTTTTTTGGGGGGGGTTCGGGGTAGTGAGGTGGGTTTAGTCTAGGGTTTCGTGTGTTCGGGGTTTGGGGCTTAAGGTTTAGTGATCTGTTTTTTTGTTTTGTTTTTTGTGGTTGTGCGTTCTTCTGTTTTTGGGCTTCTTTGGGCTTAGTGTGTGGGTTTGGGCCTGACGGTTCAAGGGCAACCCTAAACCCTACCCATAGGCTCCATAGTAGTTCCTTTTTGTGTTCTGTATTTAGGATTTTATAAAGTAGTCCCAAAAAGGGAACTACTATGGAGCCTGTGGGTAAACCCTAAAACCCTAAGCCAAATCGTGGCTTGTAGTTTCGGGTGTTTTTTGCGCATCTAAGAAGACCCTGGCAGGATCTCACTGCCCCGTTGGACCAGAAGGCCCGTTCAAAGTAAGGGCCCTATACCCTGATACTATGAATCCCCATACGGTATACGGTATATGAACCTTAAAGCCTTTTAGGGTTCATTTCGTCTGTAGAGGAGCAGGATTTGCTGAGATCTGGGCCTGTATCAGCATCAGAACATGTCGGGGCGTTTTCTGCGCACTGCACGTCAGGCCGTAAACCGCAACCCCATCGACCATAGCCAAGCTCCATACCCCTAAGCCCTAGACTAGAACTCTACGCCATATAACCTCTAGCCAGAAAGCCCTAAACCCGAAAAAAAGCTGTCTCCCATACCTCCCCTAAACCCTAAACCCTAAACCCAAATCCTAAACACTGAATTAGTGAGTACTCGGAGCCTGAGGGCTTCGGAACCGGCTTGCCGCCAGGTCCGATGGTCGACTGTCGTGAGCGACGGTGCGCCGGATTGCAATAATGAAAGGGCATCGAAGGATAAAGGGCCTATAGGCCCTAACGGCTCATAGCAGTACCCTAGACTTCATTTTCTAGGGTTTGGGGCATCGGGTGGAATAGTTCTGGGAATGCGGGGTTAACATGTGATTGTACCAGGTACGAGTATAGATTTTATGTGTCAGAGTGTTGGACAGTGGGCTTCGGTGTAAAGCACGCACTCCGAAGTCTAGTTACAGTTCTGTTGATCTGGAGTCCGGGTGTGGTCATTGCAGCCGCGCAGCGCGCAGCAGAGGAGCGCGCAGCCGCGGCCGCAGCGAAAGAGTCGCGGCTTCAACTTCAACTACAGATCCTCTTTGGCTCAGCGCCTGGCATACAGCCTGAAGCGGCGCTGATGAGACCTCATCTCGGTATACGGCGCTCGGCCATGTCCTTCTAATGCCGCAAGATCAAAGCATTGCGTTGAATCTGACATCCTGGCAGGCTTCACGCTGATCCGACAAGTTTGCCTTCCCTGGACAATGTTGCTCTCTCCCGGGATTAAGTCGAGGCCAATCGTGCCGAAAGCTGAGCAATCCGAGCACAGGACCCAGTGGGACTGTTAGCAAATCCTTCTGGCAGAACCAGAAGACCCTTAAAAGCAAGGGCCCTATACTGTACCCTTATAACGGTATATGAACCCTAAACCCTTTTAGGCTTCATTTCGTCTTTAAAGGAAGTTGCATCGGGCAGCCCCAGATTGACCCTCATGCGTGCGCTCTGTGCAGTGGGCTTTGGTTCAAGTTCGCCTGTACAGTTTATAGGGTTTAGGGTTATTAGGGTTAATAGGGTTATTAGGGTTAGTAGGGTTAGTAGGGTTACTAGGGATACTAGGGTTATTAGGGTTATTAGGGTTGTTAGGGTTGTTAGATTTATTAGGGTTGTTAGGGTTGTTAGGGTTGTTAGGGTTTAGGGTTTTTATAGGGTTTAGGGTCTAGGTTTAGGGTTTAGGGTTTCTTGGATTCTCCGGCAGTTGCGGGGCTGAAGGTTTAGATCAATATAGGGGCCTGAATACTTACCAATACACTTCTGTCGGGTTTCGGGTATACCTGAAATTATCGCAGGATCCCTGGCGCGGTGAAGCTTTTTAAACAAGGGGAGGGCGGCCAAGCCCGCGCAGCCGCAGAGATAGTATACAGGTGCCGTTTAGCTCCTTACACCCCTCCGCCATCCACCCCTCCCTCCACCTCCACACCTGATTAACGACCGGGCCCGAAGCCAACGGAGGTAGTATACAATATTTGTTTTGGCATTCAAAGATCCGCATGATTGAAAATAGTCACCGTATGATTTAATGTATATTCCTTAATTCAGGGATCTTGGAAGGTCTGGCTATTTTACTATATTGCATCCCGAAGCTGTATGGCCTCTGTATACTCTGTATGTGATTTGGGTCGAGGCCTACTGCAAATAGCTTGCATAATAGATCCGTCAACCGCAGTGTAGTTCTTGGGGGGTTTTAGGTTTAGAGATTCATTTTGCTGATTGGCTCAGTAGGTGAGAAGTAGCTGAGTTGTGAACTTTAAACTTTCGACGCTGAGTCCGCTTCTACAACCAGCTTTAACTTAGGGTTGTGGCTTTAGGGATTAAGGTTTAGGGATTAGGGTTTAGGGTTTTAGGGTTTCGGGTTCCGGGTTCTGGGTTTCTTTACTTCCACCTTGTCACTTGGACTCTGTTTAGTTCAGGGTCATGCCTGCCATGTCGTGCCTGTTCCTACCCGCAAAGCTGCCTTGAACTAGAATCGTCGGTTGGTTTGGAGCTCCATGTAGTGAAGTGTGTCCCCAAAGGTCCCTTCTCTGAGAGGGTGTTTAGAACACCCCCCCCTCTACTGTTAGGCCTACTTGATACAGTTTCTGTCAAGCCTTGACGGAAACCCTGAGAAGTCTTGCCCTTAATCCTCGCCTCTAAATCCCCTAAACCCTCAAGCCCAAACCCTAAACCGTAAACCCTAACCCCAAAGGCCCTAAGGGTCCAAGTACCTAATAATCATATACTGTATCATATACTCTCCCAAATAGTAACCTACATAACTACTATCCGAAACCTCAGTACCGAATTATTGGGTCCTTTGGACCGTTAGGGACCCTCAAACCACTTCTATGCTCGCCCACCAAATCCCCTAAACCCTCAAACCTAAACCCTAAACCCTATACCCTAGACCCTAGACCCTAAACCCTAAACCCTAAAACCCCTATACCCTAAACCCTATAAACCCCTAAACGGGCCTGAACCCTCAACCGCATCTATGCTCGCCCCACCAATGCCCAGGTTTTCCGGGCTCTACTGCCTCGGCTACCTACTGCGAATGGTAACGTCAACAACTCAGCTGATTCAGCCTTTCGGGCCTTTGGGGTTTAGGGCTTAGGGCCTTTACCCTTACCCTCGAAGGACTCATATTTTAAGGCATTTTGGGCCCCAAAGACCCTACTTATAGAAGGCTTTTGGGCTATTTTGATGCTAAGGCTTAGGGTTTTGGGTTAAGATCGGCTTGGGGTTTAGGGTTGTTGAAGTTGTGTTTATTTGGTTCTGGGGTTTTGGGGTGGAGGGGTTTAGGGAGGGTTGATTTCTAGCTTTCCCTGGCTGCTGGTCAGCCATGTCATGGTCTAGTCTCCCGCCTCACAATGTTAACCTCGTATTTACCACCCGAAAACACAACACGAACCTACCACTAGTCCCGAACAGACTGACTCATAATGAATTTTGAATTCTTGCATTCGTAAATGTTCCTCAAGAAGGCGAACTCTCACAAATTCCGCCCACCCGAAAAAAGCAGCAAACAAACCCCAATGTTTCAGACCTAACTCCGTAAACATGCCGAAGGACTGACAGTTACTACGACCCTAAACCGGAGTACCCCCAAGTATTGGCCAGGGCAGTTTTATCCGGTGTTTTAGGTACCCCGATATGTCAGAGACCTGATTACAGCTTGTGTGTGTGTGTGTTCGCGCACGCGTGCGTGAACAGTGCGTGAAAGAAGTGAGTAGCCGACAACAGGCCGTGGCAAACCTTGACGAAGGCACGGCCCCAAAGCAAAACTAAGTGGAACGACCTCCAACTCCATTTCAACACTCTAAGGAATCGAAGCGCTAAGTCCGACCCCTGCCCAGGGCTGGGGAACTACCTCAGGAGCCGAAACTTTTCTTCGAGGACGGGCAGGGCAGTAGGCAAGAGCCTACCCCTCGCATGTACATAAATGCATTATGATTATGCATCTCCAGTTTTCTTGGTTGATAATACTTATTGGCTTGTTGGTTGATGTCCTGAAGAACTGGCTACGGCTATATAGAGCATTGGACGTCGGCTTGTCGACACGAATGTTTACTGGAGCCGTCGAAAGACATGAGTACTTGTAGTAGATAGCAGAAGCCGTCGTGTTTCTGTTGAGTAAGTCCGTGAATCCTGATTACCGTGAATCTTAAGGACTGAAGAAGGGTTTGAAAGTCAACACAGACAGTAATTATCAGCATTGCCGACAACAACAGCAATGCCATAAGCAGGGGCTTTGGCCATCCCCAAGCTAGATGATCAACAGCAACCGCGACTTGAATGACAACCACTCGAAACCCCAAACCAAAGCCTACGGGGTCCGAAATCCCAATGACGGCCAAACCCATGCCGGAAGACCCCAAAGCCCCAAGCCCTGAAAACGGTCACCTCGAAAACCCTAAAGCCTTCGCCCCAAAACCTACAGAATGGCTTGCTGCTCTTGCAAATTTTGTATACATCTTATAGTGAGCGAAACCCACACAAGCCTAAATCGCTTGAACACCACAAGCGATGAAACCTCAGCCCTAAGCCCATCTAAACCCAAAGCACAAAACCCTCAACCCTCAACCCTATGTAAACTATGTGCTAACCACTGGGTCTCCCAGCGGGCATTTTTCCCGTTTTTGACCCAAGTGGATATACTACCTGGGTACATGGACCCCTAGGGTTATAAGACCAGCCAATACCAAAAAGAGAGAGCCTTTCATTCCTGGCCTACTGGGGCCCTGTCAACCCTCAAACCCTAAAGCCCTAAACCCTGAAGCCCTAAAACCCTGAACCCTAAAACCCTGAAAAAAAGACCCTAAACCCTAAAACCCTGAAACCTGAAGCCCTAAATCCTGAAGCCCTAAAAACCCTGAACCCTGAAGCCCTAAACCCTGAATCCTGAACCCTAAACCCTGAACCCTAGACCCTAAAACCCTAAAACCCTGAAACCTGAAGCCCTAAACCCTGAAGCCCCAAAACCCTGAACCCTGAAGCCCTAAACCCTGAACCCTAAAACCCTGAACCCTAAACCCTGAAACCCTAAACCCTGCATGAACCCTAAACCCTGAGCCCTAAAACCCTAAACCCTAAAACCTTGAACCCAAAACCCTAAAGTCCTAAACCCTAAATCCTAAAACCCTGAACCCTAACATCCTAAAACCCTAAAACCCTAAAGCCCTAAGCCCTGAACCCTACCTATAGTCTCCATTGTAGTTCCTTTTGGGGGTTAATTTGTCGGATCCTTAGTATAGAAGTGGTTAATAACCAACACAAGGAACTACAATGGATACTATAGCCCTGAACCCTAAACCCTAGACCCTATCCCTAAACCCTAAACCCTAAACCGACCATGTCAGGCGCTGGATCTCTATTTCCCCAGCCCACGCCTCGAAGGGACGCAAGGGGTGGCCCTAAATGTGGAACGGGGTCTAGTTAGGGTTTAGGGATTAGGGGTTTAGAGGTTCAGGGTTTAGGGGTTAGGGGTTATAGGGATTAGGGTTTAGGGTTTATGGTTTAGGTATTAGGGCTAAGGGTTTAATTTAGGGATTAGGGTTTAATTTAGGGATTAGGGTTTAGGGCTCAGAGTTTAGGGATTAGGGCTAAGGGTTTAATTTAGGGATTAGGGTTTAGGGTTTAGGGGTTAGGGATTAAGGCTAAGGGTGTAATTTAGGGATTAGGGTTTAGGGGTTAGGGATTAGGGCTAAGGGTTTAATTTAGGGATTAGGGCTAAGGGTTTAGGGTTATAGGGGTTAGGGATTAGGGCTAAGGGTTTAATTTAGGGATTAGGGGTTTAGGGTTTAGTGTTTAGGGTTATAGGGGTTATAGGGATTAGGGTTTAGGGTTTAGGGTTTAGGGCTTAGGGTTGGGTTATAGGGGTTAGGGATTAGGGCTAAGGGTTTAATTTAGGGATTTTGGTTCAGGGCTTAGAGTTTAGGGTTTAGTGTAGAGATCGCGAAGGGGGTTGAACTACAATACATAAGAACTTCATAGGTAATGGAGGTTCGTTGATACGGAGAAGACTTGTTCAATCCAAGCAGGTTTTACAGATAATGACAGATGATGTTTGAATCTTTTTGGTGTAATGGGGGGCTTCGACCTTGAAAAGTAAAGTAGGGGTTTGCGGTATTCCAGAATCAGCAAGCTCAAGCGCGGAATACAATGTAAGAGGGACTGATACGGATTACTCAGACTTCTTCTTTGCTGTATCAGCCATGACCGCTAAACCTCAGCCATTGTAGGTACAGCAAAATATAAGGGCATGGTATGCAAGGTTCCCTTCGCCATGACATGATACGAGTAACTCCGCACGCAACTGCAGCTGAATAGCAGCCTGAAGCGTCAAGCCTTGAATAGAGCAGGGCAAGATAAGAAAGATTAGGGGTTTATAGGAATTCTGAATGCCTTGAAGTTGTTTAGGGGGGTTCATAGGTTCAAGATAGACAGGGGTTTGAACAATTTGGCTTGTTTCGGGATGAGATAGGAGAGAGAGAGAGAGAGTGTGTTTATGTATTCATTTGTGTGTGAACGTGTGTCTGTCTGTCTGTCTGTCCGTCTGTCCTTGTGTCCTTTCTGTCTGTCTCTGTCTCTGTCTGTCTCTGTCTGTCGCTGTCTGTCTCTGTCTGTCTCTGTCTGTCTGTCTGTATGTATGTCTGTATGTATGTATGTATGTATGTCTGTATGTATGTATGTATGTATGTATGTATGTATGTGTGTATGCATATGTAGGTGTAGGTGCATGTGTTTGTGTATGTAGATGTAGATGTGG
>CAJNJA010085842.1:0-18570 GCA_905231915.1 Symbiodinium necroappetens
GGTGTGGGTGTGGGTGTGGGTGGTGTGGGGGTGTGTGTGTGTACTTGTACGTAGTTGTGCGTATTTGTGCATATGCGAGCGTGCGTGCGTGCGTGCGTGCGTGCGTGCGTGCGTACGTGCGTGCGTGCGTGGGTGGGTGGGTGGGTGGGTGGGTGGGTGGGCGAGTGGGTTGGTGGGTGTGGGTGTGCGTGCGTGCGGGCGGGCATGCACATGTGTGGGTTTATCGGTGTGTGACGACTATATATAACAGCCTGTATTTGTCGCGGGTTGTAAGCCTGCGGCGCTGATGTTGCTGTTAAATGTTAGGACGAAAGTCAACACCACACTAGCCACACCAGCCGTGATCCGGTCATTGGAGCATATGGCGACTCCATGCAAGCAAAGTGGTGTACTTTGACAAGTTGAGAGTGTCACGAACTGGTGTGACAACTATGGTGCTGAAGGCGGAGCGCGCATCATAGCTTTTTTGAGGCCGTCTTTGGATGCACTGGGCATCGGCCTGCTGGATGCCGCATGATGCCGCTTAGAAACTTGAGTAACACCAACAGCAACATAAGAGACATAGTGGAATGGCATGCAAACGACGGATCGATCCCCTTGCGGCCCTTGCTACTGTCTCGCAGCATCGCTCACGCTCAAGGAGCTACAGGCACATGGCGCACCTTGTTTGCAACTGACTGACAGAATGTTCCATCCTACCAGGCGCCAGCGACATCAATAAGCTTTCTGAGGCGGAAACATTGCGGTAGTAGTCCGCAATCGGATCGCTTCCCTGCCCTGTGGCACCCATCCGGAAGTAGAAGAACTTAGCAGACGGAGAGAAACACCAGCAATACCGATTCAGGCCACTCGTGCGAACACGCAGAACCGAAGGACAGTTTCCTTTTGCCACGAGCAGCTGCAGTGTTGCAATCGTAATTTCGTGCTGCGGACGAGTCGCGCAAAATTCCCGAAAGTCCAGACAGCCCTTCTGTTGCATGTCCTGGGCTGGATTTCGAGGGCCCTGCAAGCCACAGTCTCGACTCACAGATGAAAGCTTGCGCTAGTTTGGAAAAGCCATAACAAGACGTGCTTCCCTGCCTTGAGTCCGAAACACAACTTCCCGGTCCCCAACTGCCGAAGATCCTCCTCCCGATCCGCACAACGCTTGAAGCAAGCTGCAGAATCCCACCACTTCACCGAGACAAACCACAATCACTCAGTAAGCGTGCTTGTTGCTTCCAAGTTTGAGTTCAATCATGCTTGACAGCATTTAGGCTACACACCAAATGCTGAGTACCATGACTCTGTACAGCTGCTACTGGTACTACGGGCACTACTACTATCATGGGCGCTTCCACAATCGCAACAGCCCCAACAGCAGCAACAACAACAACAACAGCAATAACACGAATTAGAGCAAGTAACAACAAGATTATGAAGTATGTGGAGAATTTACGGAGTTTGTCTGGACGTTATCATGGTTGGCACTTGGATGCGCTGCGGAAACGAACGGAGTTTGTCTGGACGTTATCATGGTCGGCACATGGATGCTCTGTGGTAACGGACGAAGTTTGTGGGTACGTTAACATGGTTGGCACATGGATGCTTTGGGGGAGCGGATGGAGTTTGTGGGCACGTTATCATGGTCGACACATTGATGCTCTGTGGGAACGGACGGAGTTTCTCTGGACGCTATCATGGTTGGCACATGGATGCTCTGTGGGACCGGACGGAGTTTGTGGGGACGTTATCTTAGTTGGCACATGGATGATTTGTCTGGACTTTATCATGGTTGACACATGGATGCTTTGTGGGAACGGACGGAGTTTGTGGCACGTTATCATGGTTGGCACATGGATGCTCTGTGGGAACGGACGGAGTTTTTCTGGACGTTATCAGGGTTGCCACATGGATGCGCTGGGGGAAACGGACGGAGTTTGTGGGGACGTTAACATGGTTGGCACATGGATGCTCTGTGCTAACGGACAGAGTTTGTCTGGACGTTATCATGGTTGGCACTTGGATGCGCTGCGGAAACGGACGGAGTTTGTCTGGACGTTATCATGGTCGGCACATGGGTGCTCTGTGGTAGCGGACGGAGTTTGTGGGGACGGTAACATGGTTGGCACATGGGTGCTCTGTGGTAACGGACGGAGTTTGTGGGGATGCTATCATGGTTGGCACATGGCTTCTCTGCTGTGACGGCAGGGGACTATTACCCCCGCCCCTCCAAGTCCGACTTTGTCGGCAGGGCCAGGGTTTTCATGGCCTAACAAGGCGAAAAGCGTGGGATCCGTTACACAGGCGTTACCAACAACAAGAAGAAGCAGAAGGTAACAAGAAGCAGAAGAAGAAAAGCAATCACTACTTACAGCATGTGGACACACTGTTGGCAGCAAGTAGCACGACTATTGGCAGGGCCCGCCCTGCCTGTCGCTGTTGCTGTCTCTGTTTGTTTTAATCTTGCTTTGTCTTGTGTTGTTGCTGCTGGTGTCGCTGTTGTTCTTGTGGTTGTTGTCGGTGGTGGTGATGGTGGTGATGGTGGTGGTGGTGGCGGTGGTGGCGGCGGTGGCGGTGGCGGTGGCGGTGGTGGTGGTGGTGCTGCTGTTGTTGTTGCTGTTGTCGCTAGTGAAGTTAGTCGTCGTCGTGGTATGGGTAGCGGCAGCTGCTCTGAAGTGTTGTGTTTCACTTAACAGGTTCGAGGAGGCCGCCGTAGTTGAGCCTCCAGCTCCTATGACTCTGACTGCTCATTCACAGTTGGTGTGGCCACTTGCAAGTGAGAGTCGGCTGAGCGCCACATCGTCATCAAGCGGTCATGAGGCAATTCTTGCCCATGAGGTATCTGCGGCCATTTGCTTCGAATTCAGATAACATGCGGCTGCTTCAACCAAGAGAGAGAGAGAGAGAGAGAGAGAGAGAGAGAGAGAGAAGCACCGACTTGATGAGTGGTTTGCACAGCTTCTCCAAGCTTAGATGACATCCACAACTGCTACTAGTTCGACATGGGCGAGCAAACGGCACGTTGGCGAAGGCTCTTGCACGTCCAATGCAGCTATTTTGCTTGTACTGTACGTAACCTCGGCAAACATGCTTCGCTTAACGCATGCTTTGAAGAATGGAAGACCACTCATGGCCTAGGCTTTGTCATGTCTTTTTCGCCGTTGCAACGATTTATGTAAAGTGACTGTTCCATTCGAGTGCGTCGCTGTGCCGACACCTTCCATTTCCTTCCATGATAGGGTACCGTTGGCCCTCACTGCCTTCACCCAACATCTCGGACACGGCCTTGAGCAATTCTTGTACCATGTTGGAGAACTCCTCGAACTCAATCTCACCGCTTCCATCCTCGTCGTACCTTTGAGGTCGAGAGTGCGCTCTGTGGCCTGCCTGGCCTGCTCTGAGATCTTTAGAGTTCGAATAGTGCCAAGGTGAAGGGTCAGCATGGGTCAGCTGGTGGCTGTCGCATCAAGAGGGAGGCACGTTACTTGCAATGTCATTGTCATTGTGCAGGCTGAACCGTGGCAGCATGTGATGCCCGGCCAACATTCTCTTTACAAGCTGTGTTAAGCCTCAACCTGCACCTTTCCCGCTCCTTGCTGCCGCCATTAACCCAATGCATCTTTGCCTTTGGAGAAAGCATTCGATTTCGAGTCTCAAAGCAACGAACGGACGAACGGCCGAACGGACTGCATTCCCTGCGCCCTGCTGGCTTCCGGGGCCGGTGCCTGTCGAAGGCCACCCTGAGCTCAGCTGAGCCAAGGAAAGAGAGCTACGAGAGCCAGCAAAGCCAGAGGAGAAGAGAAGACGGAGTCTCGGACTCGGATCACCTGGAGCCTTTCTATGGTGCCCTGCGATGCTCCGCTTTTTGCTTCCAAGAAGCTTGAACTGCTCTATCTGACCTCAGTGAAACACCAAAGCATGCTGCTATAATCGATCTTCGGTGCATAGTGCAAACATGTGCAAACACTCACTCCCCAAGTTCCTGCCAAGCCACCGATCTCCAAGCCCATCTGTCGTGCCAGCTCGCGAGTCTCCCGCACCTCTGGCTTGACTGTGACCTGAGGGATCCACCCGCTACTAGATTTGCACAGGCACCCTCTAGCTAGTCTAAACACTGGGAAGAGCGGGAAATCGCTGCGCATCAACCTTGGCCTGAGGACACAACCTCTTCTGCAAAGCAGAAGGAAGAGTACCAGATCGCGAACTCTTGGACGTCCATGGTGCTACCTTGGCCGGAGCGAATTTCGGGATTTGAACCTGAGGCCTGCAGCCGCCGATGCTGGGTACAGCAGCATACTTAGCACACTTAGCAGAATCGCACTTCACAGAGAAAGGCTGAATTGATAGACCGCAACCTCCTGCATGACGATACTTGACCAAACTTAAGGCCTCAAGCTACAAGATTGCAGTGTGTAACTATAGCTTCGAAGTCGCTAGAATCTCTGTCTGCCGCTTTCAAGGCCCAGTCCACAAACTCCTCTGGCGCGAGCTTGCAGCAACTTCTCACTCTCCCTTCGAGATCATCCGACTGATGCTAATAACCAACACAATATAATCGCAAGCTCTGCAAGGCAGCAAAGGGTACGACAAGCCTTTGAAATCTCGGAGATCTCTGTCACGTCACCTCACACTGCCGGAAGCACCCAGAGTCACGAGTCAAGAGCTGAGAGACACGGACAAGTGCAAAGGTTAAGTGTTCATTCAACCCGGCTCCGTCTGAGTCGAAACACCCTGATGCAAAGCTTGCTTGCACGTCTCAAAACTTTGCCTTCGAGCACTTCCTTTGAGAGGCCCTCACACACACGCACACACATGGCGGCAAGTCAGCAATGAATTTCTGACAAACTGACACCAGGACCGAACTTCGCAAGCAATAGCTTCAGAAGGCCAAACCGTGCCAGGTTGCAGAGAGCCACCAAGACCTGCAATGCTTCCAGAGAGTTGGCGACAAGTGTCCAGCACTTTCCCGACTCTCAAGTATTCTACGCAGTGTCATCTGTATGGGTTTGGAATTTGCGAGAGGCAGCTGCGACAGTAAGACATATCAATCGGTCGGTGATCTCTGGACTGAGCGTGGGGCATCTGGAAGCCGTGACATTTGCAGTTTGCCTTGAAAGAGGCTGCCTCGGCTCTGTTAAAGCCGGTTCAATGTCAGTGTTTGGTGTTGGCCTGGCAGCCTGACATGAAAGCACTCCGAAAAGTCAGTGGCGAAGCAACAACAGCCAAGAGTCCCTTGGAGGGGATGTTGCCAAACCGGCGGAACAAACTTGCCGCCTGCATGCCAGGGCTGGGCCAAAAGGCCGGGTTTGCGAAGAAGAAACAGAAGCTGAAGCTACTTGGGTCGTTGTCCGAAGCAGAAGCACTTTCGAGCATGTCATGTCTGTGCTCAGGAAGCTACCATAGCCGCCATAGCCCCGCCTCCTTGGCAACCTGTACGGGCAAGCCAACGGCTCGAGCCAGCCTGAGCTAAGTCAGCGAGCAACCGCGAGTTGCACGTGCAGGCGAAAACCCACGCACCCACTCGCCTGTCTCATCCAAACCGACCCTACCTACCGCTACCTACCCGATCCTACCTGCCTACCCAACCATTTCTGACCAGCCCACCCACTTTCTGGCGAAGGGCTCAGGAGCTCCAGGACCCGCATTCAACACGCGGCTGACAGCATCATCGCCGGAGTACTTAGCCTTTGGACATGAATGCATCTCTCCAGAGACACAGGCCCTCGCGACAAGCTCCTGAGGCGAAAGCTCCTTTTTGGCTGTCCTTGCCTCGGCTGCTGCCGCACTGCGCTGCAAACCAAACACAGGCGGGAGCCGCGATTTTGGTAAAAACTGAATAATAACCAGCCCCTCCCAATGCGAAATGCCTCCTCAGACTGAGGCAGCTCATGCATCCGTGACAGTCTGCGTTTGCTGCTCAGTTCTGCCGGCAGGGTCAAATCAGAAGGGCACCCACAAGCAATTGGATGATCGGCAACTACGTAACAGATGTAACAGTCGACTATTCACAAATCTTGAGACGTGATGACCGACATCCCGGCTTTTGTTGCAGTCCCTGCTTTCAGCTGGGAAGAGCACTGGTGTTACGCCGAGCCTTTGCAGAGATGCAACTAACACATGTTGGCGTTTTGGATCGGGATCAGCCGCGACATTCGGGACAATCTATGGGCTTGAGGCCTTCGAAACTGGGCTGCTTCGGACATGGTGAGATGACCCATCTTCTATCAGAGGCCCTTGCTGCCCGTGCAACAAAAAGCATGTAAACTCGCAGCGTGCCTGCTGTGCACGGCGTTCCTGGCCAGCAAAGCGAGATTGCCCAGCAGCTAAAGCAACTACATTTGCAAAGCGTTTACAATTTGTTCTGTGGTCTCCGGACCGGACCAGCAATGTCTGAAGATTATCTCGTTATGCTGCATTCATAGGATTCTGAAGTGCGTTGCTGGGCACCAACACACTGAGGTGAGGATGCACAGTGACTGAGAGCAGGGTGCCTTTGGCATTGGAGGGAACAGCGTCTCTATAGAATTCTTACAAGACTATGATGCGCGATCCTATGATGTTGTGGCACAACTCATTCAGCCCAGGTAGTTGTGCCTCGGCTGGAGTCGCTATATTCCAGAAGGCACAGGCCGCTTCCAGCGACACGTCCTGCATTTAGCACAACGGGTCCGTCGAGCACGAGGCTCACAACGAGAAGAGCGTGTCCAATCTAAAGTCAAGCTCCCCAAGCGTCATACTGTCATAGTTCGCCCGTTCATCACCACTCACTGCAGCAATACGTGGAGTTGTCTATGCAATTCGATCACGAGGTGGGCATCTATCGCATGGCTCTGCATCTGCGGACGCTTCGGTACCAGCAGGCTCCTGAGGCCCAGAGTGCTTCTTGGGCCTCGTGTTCGCAGAACCTCGGAACAGAACAGCAGCAAATCCTTTAGCTGCAGTCGCACGCAATCGACAAGACGGCATGCAGCCTTCATCATACCCGTCTAAGCAAACCAGCAAGCCTTTAAGTTTCCAGCTCTTGGGCAGTTCCTTCACCTGGCATACGGAGACCACAAGCAGCGCTTGGCGTCTGGACTGGATGGGAGCAGGTGCCTTCTGCTTCTCTGTGTCGCTGATGCAGCCTTGCGAAGTTGATTGTCTCTCCCACGGGAACCAACTCAAGCTAGCAGCAACCAGCGGCCATTGCAATCAACAAGTGCCGCGGTGGACCCCGAAGCAGCCTTTGATCTCTGGCAGACGACCGGCACCGATGGTCCGCGGCCTGTCTGCAGAACGAACCTACACATGACTCGCAACCGCGAGAAATCCAAGTGTCGCATTATGTCGCATTGACCGTGTTCGACTATCGTCGGGAGAGGTGGCCAGTGGGCATGTCACGGCAGCTCAACATGCGGAATCTTGAATCGAGCCACCATCCATGGCGGGGTCCGGGAGGGCGTCGGCCACCTTGGCAGTCAATATGTCAGCTGAAGGATGTATAGATAAAGGCTTCGCATCACATCATGCAGACGCCCGGCGGTCTTGTGCCATGAGGAACATGTAAGCCGAACCTGATCTTGCACTATTGGCTTGCAAGAGCTCAAACTTGGAGGGTTGTAAAAACATTATGTTCGCCTTGCTCGCAGCTACGAGGTTCGATCGGCAGCAAAGACCCTTGGAGCCACAGTGCTTCACATGCAGCAACTGTTCTTGCTGGCACAGCCTGTTCCGTCAGCAAAGTGTGACTGGTGGCCATAAAAAAACCGTGGCAGCTGCTCTGGTCCACAATGCTCCCCACAAAAGCAACAAACCCCAGTCACTTTGCCCGTTGCCAGCAACAGACTCGTGCAGCTGCGACAAGCCGTCACATCGATGGGCCCTTCCAAACTCACGGGGCCAGGTCTGTTGTTACAACAAGCCAGGGGCTGTCAAGCTTGACGAAATTTATTTTCCACCCGCAACTGCGGGGAATCTTCTGTCAAACTCTGTAGCCAGGGAAACCTGGCCACAGTGCCAATGCGAAAACAATTCCAGCCATCACTGCAGTCAAACCTCAGATATATCGAGAACGTCTGCCAGTCTTTGCCGAGAAGGGGGGATGGATGCAAGGCCCTTGTGTCGACCTGGATCCTCTGTGCAGAACTTTCACAACAGTGCAGCAACATGGAATCGGTTGCTTGGAAGGGGCTCGCTGCAATGAGAGTCAGCAGCCAAGCACCTGCCACGAACCAGTTGAGCCTTGGATCATCGGATGAGTTCTCGACTTAAAATCAAATGGCCAAGCCAAGCCCAGTTGCACATGAAAGCTGAAGCTTTGGCTAATGCCATGGCAATCTTAACGCCACACCTGGATGTGCTCAGTGTTCCACTGACTACAAGAGCATCTGTCCCCGCTTCAGCGGGACCGAGGTGGTGGGGGTGCAAAGCACAAGCCATGGTTGAGATCGAGATGTGAGCAAAGACGGAGCACATTGCTTCCCTCGGCGCAGTCACCCAAACCAACTCCGAGCACAAGCTCTCTTGAGGGGTGGCGTCTTCTCGCCGCTCTGCAAGAGCTGATGTGATCCTTCCGCTCAGTATCTTCTGCCTGGGAGCCCCATGCGTGATTTCAGCCTCCGGAAGCTGCGGCTGAATCTTGGGGCCAGCGCCACAGCGGCTCCCAGCTGCCTAACGAGTTCAACTGGGGATAGCTGGGGGACCAGAAAGCCTGCGCTGAGGCGAGATGTGACGGAACGAGCATTACTTTCAGACACGTGGCAAGGGATAGCACAATGTGCCATAGCTTAGATAGATGGCCGTGAAGTAGCCGAACCTGAGATCAGATGCCATGGCTAACACGCTGGATCAAATCACTTAGTCTACTTAGTGCCGTTCATACACGTACTGTAGTTGGGTAGATCGCAACTTCCCATCAGCAAGATGCAACAAGGATACCGAAGCCCAAAGTCGGTGGGAGAGCCCCTGCTACGCCGCTGCCATGCGCACGTTCGCCACAGGTGCGCATGAGTTGAAGTTTGCACCGAAAGTTGAAGTCGCGCGGTTGATCACACAGCGTCTGAGCAGTTCCCATCAACTCCATCAAGCCGCAGCTTCGTGTCCACATGGAAGGGGCACAGAACGAGTGGTCTGCACCTTCGAGTCCAGACCTTGGTGCTCACGAGCAAAACCCAGCTCAATCGCTGTATGCTGAAGTCTCTTCCGAGCGGCATATGAGGTTCCGCCAAGGGCGAGACAAATGCAGGCATTGAGTCCAAAGCATAGCGGATAACCTCGTTGCGGCAACATCTCGAGACAGTTCTGACTCTGAATAAACAGGCCAGCAGGCGGCGGGAGAGGACTCTATTCCCATTCAACCCGAAAGTGTGGGTCAGGACCTTAGGGACTTCGAGCGTTTTGAAGGCAAATGGCGGGAGCACTACTTCCACCCAAAGCACCAAGGCCAGCACATAATTGCGAAAGGACTGTGACCAGGATGCGATAGAGGCGAGAATGTCCGTGCCACGGCGGGATCTGCTGGACGGGCCATTTGAGCCCTCCGAAGTCTTACCACCTATTCTGGGGAAGAAGCACAATAAGCGGCAAGGGCCTGCAGGCAGGTCTGACCGCACTGGCTGCAGGCAAGGTGCTGAAGACAATGCCTTGGCCGTTTTTCCTGGAATCACATGGAGCCGATCGTCACGTGGGACACACTTTCTAAAAGTCCACAATAGTCACGTGGGACACACTTTCTAAAAGTCCACAATCACCAATCCTGTGGCACTCGCAGTCCCTCGCCGCCGTCCATGAGGTTGCCATGCTTGCAGCCATGCAGCTTGATTAGTTGCCGAGCGCTCTGCTGCAAGCGGCTGCCAGCCTGCCAAATGCCACCGCATCGCAAAGAGATTTGTTCTATGCTTCCTCATTGGCAGAGGGTTCTTCATGGTTCCTCCCTCTCTGGCCTCAAGGATGGAGAGTTTGGACGCGGCCACGCAAACGGCAGGCCTGGCCCAGATCGCAGGAGGTTTCTGGAGCTTAGATTTGCAGGCTAAGGTTTGCTTCAGTTTGCTAAGCTTGCCGAGACCTTTTGCAGAGACAGGCGGGAGTCCAAGGCTTAATCAAACCTCACAGATCCCACCAGGGATCCTTGCGAACGAGCATGAACGAGTCCCTACAGAGAACACTCTTGCCGCGCACTGCAAATCAAATCTTGGGTGTTTCCACGTATCTTTTTGCAGTGAATATAGCTGCAAAGCAAACAAAGCAAGACCACGAGAAAAACACAGAAACTTCACGAAAGAGGCACAAAACAACCACAAATCACCACAAACACGAACAGATGAGACAACGCAAAAAGATAATGTCACAGGATTTAAACCTTCACAATTCACAAACTCCAATACCAAGGAAGCCACAGAATTATCCAATTCTTCTTCGGGGACTGCTAGCAGTCTCGCGGCCTCAACTCCCATCTAAGCTCTACACAGCCGAACAACCGAGTCAACCTTGTCCTGCCGATCATCTAATCGGTTTATGTCAACATGGAGCCCTGCACTTGAACATATGCAACGCCGACCGTCTCCCTGATAGCATCACGCTGTGTGCAAATGAGCCTCGACTCTTGACGCCGCCATCGGCGCCACAGCATATGGCTCAGCAAGTAACCACCTGAGCATCTGACCAAGAACCTGCCAGGCCTAGAGCCCAGAATTTAGTAAAAAATGTGTATCACTGACCTAAGTTTGACCACTGTTTGACCATGTCGGGGGCAGAGCTGTGGGGACTAGGCCGGCGCCACCAAGCAGGCGCCCTACATGCTCTTCATTTTGTCGCCGAGAGTGCGCCGGTGTGTCAACAAGATGTCGCCTGAAGCGTTAAAAGTCTTCAGCATGATATCCACACCGTGTATCTTGCTTTGAGTGAACATGAAGTACCATCACACTCTGAGCCGCGGAAAACTGCTCTGTGTCAGGCAAGCCGCTCAAAAGCTGAAATCCATGCCTGGGCCTCGCAGACCTTAGCTTGTGCGCGCAGTTGTTGGTACGACTTAGCTGACTAGCTTGTGACAGCATTCGGATGAAACCGAATGGGAAGCACTGCATGGCCGCTATCCTCACTGGCTCCACGCACATGCAGTCTTGCATTTCGTGCTGTAACAGTGCCAAAAAGCTCAGAAACCGCCACTGCCTTCCGACGTTCAAAGACGGGGCCAACCTAAGTCACAGTCGGCGCATGTCAACATGAAGGATGCGGCGCTTCCTCCGACAATCTGCAATGCGCAGCTTCATATCTGCGTGCAGCAGGATATTCAGCAAGGTCGTGGCATGCGACACAGCAAGTGCAGCGGCAACTGTGCCCTGAGGCTGAGGGCACTTAAAATCGCTGGCCGTAACAGCAGCGGAGGCGCTGCCACGGAAGCCATGATGCAAGCCCGAAAAAGGGTTGGTATATGGTCACAGTTGGCCGATGCTTTGCGGAAGCTTGCAGGTGCAACTGGGCTGTTCAAAGACTTGCTGGCCATGCCTCAACCACTAGTCCGGCACACTGCCATGTGCTGTAAAAGCATGTGAGCCATATATACAGGTGCCGTTGCCTTAGCCACAGTTCTACGGCAAAGATCTGCAGAATTAAACCAAACGGTTCCCACGGCTTGCTAAAGTGCAGATCATACATAGACGTATGACGGTTGGATCTGACAATGCCAAGCCAAGGACGACTTTCTAGCACGCGGCTGGTCTGCTGCCGGAGAGATCTTGCCCGCCCCAGCCTTCCATCAAAGCAAGAGGCATCGGAGTCGGTTGAGGCATGTCCCTGGAGGTTCTCCGGGGGCGGTTGCCCGTAGGGCCGCATGTAATTACCAAGTTCAAGTACAATGCATTTCGTGTCTACTTACAAGCATGACAAAGTACTCCCTGAAAAACATGGTAGATGTTGCGTGTTTCCTGCCTGCCCGTCTTATTTTTACAAGCATCCGGTCAAGCCAAGCCCCCAACTATCAGCATTGCCTGCGTTTCTCTCTGTGCGTACTATAAAGTGCAAATACACAGCGTGGAAGCACATTCATCACGGCACGCCGGTTTTCTACCCCTCTTCCGATACCATTGCACGATGTCAAGAATCATCAAGCTGAGGTTAGCATACTTCTGTGTCTTCTCGGCTCAAGACCATTCACCTCTAGATGGCTGCACACGGGCTTCCGTGCTGTAAGTTCGTGCGAAACAACTTAACCCCACATACAGACGATGGACTCGCAGAACTCTCGTAACTTTGCCTCGCACACTTACAGCGATGACAGTCTTCAGTGCTCGGTGTGTTAGTATGGTGTTAATGTTGTTGAACCAGGCAAAAAGTCATCATTATGGTGATGATGATGATGCTGACAATGGTGTCGATGTCGATAATGATCATTTTGACGGTGCGGAATCCAGAAAACTAGCCACAACATCCCAGAAAAGGAATCCTGTCTTGAGCATCTAGTTAAATGGGGATCGTAGAGCTCAGGCTCAAAAACCAACCCACCCTCGAGTTCTAACTGCAACCAGCCTCGAGCTGGACAAGCTTGCTTTCGACCGCAGCGAGCCACAGGACTGCGTGAAAAGCGACCGCCTCCGGGAGAACAGAGATCTGCGCATTGCCCCCATGTTAAGTGAGGTTGGTCGTACCCAGAGCCCCTTTCAAGTGAAGTTGGGCCAAGACGATAACCGGACCGTCGATTCAACGCTACGTCACAATAACCACCCCAATTCAACAAATTGACTGCGCCGACCGTGCGAGGCGTTGCCTTGAGGCACTGCTCTTCTCCCTGGACTGACGCTCGAAGTCGGATGCTTGCCTTGTGTATACATGGAGCATCCACGCAGCGTGTCAAGACTTGCAAGGACTTGCGAGGTTGTTGCCAGAACACCAGAACTCGAGAGAAACTTGACTTGTCAAAGCCCGTACCGCAGCGCTGCATCCCAAGCGTGAAATTGGGAGCTCGGGCATCCAACATGCTGACGACCGCTAATGCATCCCCGAGATGCTTGAGCATGTTCACCAGGCGTGATGGAATGGGTTCGTCCTCAAGCGAACTTCGCGAGAAGAACTTACGCTCAGCTTGGCCCTGACCTACCTAATTAAAAACTGGAATCAGCTTTTGCAGCACCCTGCGGCAGCATCAATGCTGCATTGCTGGATGGCCGAGCCGAGCCGCAACGATGATGGACTTCGGGCGCAAAACGTCGCTGCCTTGATCAGGTGGCATCCATAAAAGAATGAGCCCTTTCTGACTCTTGTTGGGTTGGAGGCCGAAACCTAACAGAGTCGTTTCTAGCGGGTTTGGAGAGCCTCTTTCGACTGGGGCTTCCGCCTCTGTTCAAAGTGAGGGTCAGTCAGTGCCAGTCAGTGCCAGACTGAAATACGATCAGACCAGGCGCCGGAAATGGAGAACGAAGAATTGCAGGTGTTCGACCTGGCATTCCGCTTTCAGCTGCTGTTCCGATTCTGTCTCACACGATACCCGCACGATGCCGCAGTATTTGCCGGCTCAGGCGGCTCAGGAATTCGGAATCAATGCAATGGGCCATGGGCGAATTCGATCCTTCTGTCTGCCTGGACAGACCATGCGGCCGCGAAGCTCCAGGTGTTGTGAAAGGTCGTCGCCTTACAGCGAGTTGGCTGAATACCACATGCCTGTAAAGACGGATCCTTCGACCGTCCTTTCTGCCAGTTACTGCTTCAGAACCCAGTCCCAACCTTCTTGAATTTCCTGGAAGTCCAAGCGAACAGCAGGCAAAAAGGATCGAAGTTCGATTGCTTGGATCAGGACGACTCCGTACTTCTCCAGGAATCTTCAAGCAAGCCTTTCATGTAGACATGAACTTATCAGCATCGCTACCGGCTTGGCCAGAAAGGTTCGAGGTGGGTGCCGTGGGATCTTCACCCCACCTCCGTCCGTCCGTCTGTGAGTGTGTGCGAGCGTGTTTGTGTGTGTTCTTTCTGTTTGTGTGTGTGTGTGCGCGCGTGCGAGTGTGGATGCGGGTGGCTGCGGGTGGGTGTGGGTGTGTGCGTGCGCACGTGTGCAGATTACAATGTACGCAAACTCATGCACCCACCCACGCTGGCACAACCTGTCGCGACAACATGCGGAATCTGAACGCTATAGATTGAAAATGCGTCCGTGATGTTGTGCCTGAGAGCTCCTCAGAAGGCATCGAAGCAACCGCTGCGCTGGCAGGGTCGACGCTCCTGGGCCTCATTATGCGAAACTTTGGGCGCACAGCACCGGGTTTCTTAGAACCCGGCATGGATATGTTTCAGATAGGCTTAGCTTTACAAGTGCTCGCATCACCAAAAGCTCTTCCGCACAACGACGACCACCGAGCCCGGCAGCAGCTGCTACAGAGGCAGCGTCATCATGAGCATAGAATCAGCAGCAGAATCTTCCCCGTGCGTTTCGAGACCATCAACACGAACACCACATCAGACGCAACACAGAAGTGCAGCGCGAGACGTTTGCAATGCTTGCCACTGGTGTTGCAATTTACCACATCAGTCAACAAAATTCGGAACACCACAGCATGAGCCCACCGCCGCGGAAACTCCTGCAGCAAGCTGGCTGTAATCAGAGGGAGAATCACTTACCCGCCATGCCATGTCCAGGTATGCAACCGCCTGAGAGCCAAGAGCTCAGCAAAGTGGTACACACTGGCAGACGGACTACTCTTTGTGCGGTCTAGCAGGTGCCTCGCTCTCCTCTCGGAGGGTCTGCCGGAACTTCAAGACGCTTATCGCATCCTGCTCAAAACGAACAGCAAATCCTCACACATGCCGGCGCAGCCCGCACCGGCTGCTCCGGAGCAGCACATTTCAATGAGAGAGATGTCATTCATCAACAATCGATTTCGAGATATTTCGAGCCCCATGAAGCTCTCCTCCAGCTTCAATTCGCTGTGCAACGGAAGCCTTGGGCTCAGCTGGCGCAGCTTGAGATGTTACGCGGACACTACAGAGCGGCAAAGTGCTGAGATCATGGCAGGCTTCCCTCTATGCCTTCCATATTCCGCGAAGAATGCCTGACGGATGCAACGGTGAATCAGCTTCTGCGCTCGCTGGGTGGCTACCCGTGGGCGTGACATCTAGACTCTATAGACTGACTGATTTAGAAGGATCACTAACCGCAAGCTTTGAGCTTCAGCATCGGAAAACTGCACAATGACTCCAGCCTGCTGTTGCCGCCCAAGTCGTAGTGCAAGGGGGCGCGTGGACGAGAGTCAAAGGCTCATCGAAACATTTCAGCGGATCTCCTCTTTCTGTGGGGAATGCCATTAGGCTGGTGTGCCCTGAGGCTGCGTGAAACTCCGCCTCTTCAACAGTTAGAGTCATGTTGTCTCCATGCAGGCACAGCTGAGAGGATATCTTTTGCGAGGATGGCTTACAGCAATGGGCAAGCCGCTTGAGGGACCCTCAGCACATCCTGTCATGCTCTCGTGCCCTACCCCTAGAGCACAGATGGCAACGGGCGGTTTCGCGCGTGCACAACACAGTAGCATACGATGATGCCACATCAAGCCCCTGCAGTTGTTTCTTTTCTCGCGATGCACATCCCGGGTCTACAAGCATCTCAACCTTGCAGCCAATATAGTAAAGTTGTACACAAACGCTTCCATTGTCTGTTTTGTCATGCTGTGTACCGGATACTGTAGCTAGATGTAACTAGTCGCTTTGTGCAGCCTCTTCCCCTGCTGTGGTGTAGAGCATGCTCTTCGTCACCTCTTTTCTCTTCTGTGGTGTTGTCCTGTGGTTCTCGAACTTCCGGGCTTCGCGTTTACACGCATGAGTGCACGGCCTGCTGTTCTGTCCTTCCGGTCGCTCGTTCCCCAGTCGCTCGAAAGATTAGCCTGTGAAGACAGGCTTTTTGCTTTTAGGAACTTGTCGGGATGTACCAGGTACGAGACGTGCTAGAGGAAAGCTGTCTTACTGCCTATGCTACCGACGCCATGCCATGTTATCCTTGAACCATCTTAAACCGTCGGCGAGACCCAGAGCTCCCAGATGCTGTCGAGGGCCCCTGCGACCTGTCTCATAATCTCTCAGGAAGAGTCTGGACGTCATAAATTCATTCGGCCATCTACTGTCATCTGATACAGCTCGATCAGAATCCAGTAACTTTCCCTGTGGGGATCTCTGAGGCCCCAGCGCCACCCAGCTGGACTCCAGGCCTGAGCTTGGGCAAAGGCCAAAAAGTGTTTGGTGGTCTTGGCCTGTCGAAGGAAAACAATAGGGAATGCTACAAGGACAGTATTGGCAGAATGCAGGTTCGACTTTGCCACGGCTGACAGGTCCTGTGCAACAAGCCGCGGGCAGGTCAAGCTGCAAGCGCGTCGCAACTGCCTTTGAAGCCATGACAAGGGGGGGCTTGTGTTTGGAGAAGCATGCAGACATATGCAGACATATCATGAAGTAACCTAACCTGACCTGACCGTGCCCCGACCCGACAGGACCGGACGATTCATGCATGCACGGGCAGTACATCTAGAGTGATCTACATATCATCCTTTGCATGCAACCTACGTGTGCATCTAGCATCATATGTGTGGACCAAAGATTGTAACAAATTACAACGCTTCTGCATTCTACTTGTGCCGGTGTGTCTGTGGATTGCGCGCAGGCACACATGCATGGTAACCACGAGACTCACGAGACGCGACGGCAGATGTATTGCATTGGTGCCTGCATAACCGTGCACATAAACTACCATCACATTGGATCCCAGTGTATTGTGAGCATTTTGCCAGTGCGTGCATGGGAGAATGTCGGCATGTGCTATGAATGGGTACGTGGCACGACGCGCCATGATGCTTTTGGTGTCTGTGCATGTGCGCGCGCATGCCCGTTTGTGTACGTCATGCGCGTTGTGCCGCGCACGGAATGGACGAACGAACGAGCGAATGAATGCAGCCACAAATGTGCCGAGGCACATATGTAGGCATGTCTGCACAAAGAGAGTATGTTGTGTCATGTTGCGTCATGTCGTACTCTAGTAGTGTACATTATGTTAGAGTAAATACTAGACTCTATTTAAGCTTATTTGTTTCATCTATCTCAAGTTACACCGGGTTAGATCTATTTTGAAGTTGTGTTAAACGATAGTATATGATTTACGATGAATTGTGCACTGCATTTTACAAAACTATATGGTAATGTGCCATGTCACGCGGAAACCGATTGTGCCATGCGACTTTATTTCATTCTGTCCTACATTACGTTACATCGTGTGACGGTAAAAATGTACAATATTATGTTGTTTGGTATTCGCACTGTATAACTTACTATCTATATTGTACTCTTACATGGTAACTACGACTAAGAACGAGTTGTGTCCCTGAATTTGGCAACTCTGACGGGAAGCAGGAGCCTCGTGCTGAGGCGTCGGGGGCTTCGCATGCAGGACGAGCTGACACCTGGAAAGTGCACACGCTGCGAACAAGAAGCCCCATGATCTCGCATTTACACAACATTTCACCTTCCTTTTTGGTGCTCTCTCTCTGTCTAACCACTCGCTCGACAGTAGCCCTATGGAACTCGCTTTGCAGAAGGCCTTCGCTTGCCAGCAGAAGATACGGACCTGAGCTGCTGTCCATGCATGAGCAAGGAAAAAAGCTTGTTTCCGTCCATGCAGTTCGCAGGCCCTTGGAAGGAAGCTCAAAATGACTCAAGAAATCCCTCGAGCGTCACGCAGCTCAAGCTTGCTTTTGGACGAGACCTGGCGATGACTAGTTACCGGCGCTGTCCGGCAGTCTGGAATCCAGGTAGCCGACAGAGTCACAAACGAGGTACTTCTCTTCTCGTGTGCAACGTAACAACGAACGGTATATTCAGGGCTGCAAATACAGGAAATGATCATGCTACCAACATACAGAACATTACATGCTTACAATTCGGAAATGCCGATGAGGTCTCAAGATCTCGCACGATACAACAGTGACTAGGAAACACATCACTTGCGAAACATGCTGCGTGGAAAGTGCCTGAAGACACAGGACTCATTAAGATCCCCAGTCAGTTGCCTTAAGCCCTATACTTAAACTGTGCGAAGCCAAAAACAGCGCTCCGAGCGTCAGCGGCCTTGAGCTCGTGGCCTTAGCTTGCGAGCGGCAATTACCCGCTCTCCTCAGGCACCAAAAAGACGTAAAATCTGAGCATGACGGACATATCTACACAGACAATCAAACACACACACACACACACAAGCACGCACACACACACACACACATTTTCCCGCATTTACACACACATGGACACTTAGACCTATTTGCCTCTCTGTCTTTCTCACTGCTATACACACATACATCCATACATACATGCGCAAATACATACATTCATACATACATACATACATACATACACACATACATTGCAGAATTTCGGCAAAGGGACGAGGTCAGGAGAACAGACAACACGGGTGGGGCGGGGTGTTTTGCAAACTGTCATGCACATGCAACGGCTGTTGTGCAAGACTGAATGTTCCTAATCTTGCTGGCTCAGGGGCCGCACCTTTTTCGCAGGTTCACACTCAAGCGTCCTTGAGTGCTTCCACCACAGTTCTTATCTTCGTCTTCATGGCTCGAACTGTGGCGCCGTGCCCCCTGC
>CAJNJA010085853.1:0-20378 GCA_905231915.1 Symbiodinium necroappetens
TTTGGCCACATTCCTCGTCACAGCACTCCGGTCTGGGTGCTTGATGATCATCATGGCCGCTGCGGGCTGCCAGCCATCACCCTGTTTCCGCATGCCCTGCCACAGCACCCCCGGTTTGGGCTCATTATGATCCATATGGCAGCCCCACCCTGTTTGGCCGCACATGCCCCATACGGCAACCTTGTTTGGCCACACTATGATCATTATTGTGGCGGCGGGTTTAGTCCAGCGTGGGTCTAGAATGTGTTTTCTTGTTTATTCACGTCGCTGCAAACTCTTTTGGGGTGGTCGTCTTTAATGCGTGTTTTTGCCGGGCTGATGTCTTTTTCCTTTGCTTCTTTTCTGCTAATGGTCAATCTGACTTGAGGCACCCACAATTCTCCCAACCCTGTCAGTACCCCCCAGCCCTGACCTAAGTTAGTCAAAGCCACCCAGACCCCAAGCCAGCCCCCCAAACCCCTCGGACCCCCAAAACACTTCTACTCTAGTCAAAGCCATCCATACCCCAAACCAACCCAAGCCCCAATCTACCGAACCGCAGTCAAGGGGGTCACGGGCAACATACTAAAGAAGCCGTCACTTTTGGTCGGGAGAAGGGGGGCATTAAACCCGCCCGCCACCACATTATGGCCACAACAGCAGCCAGCCCACACCCTGTTTGGCCACATGCCCCGCCACGGCACCCCGACTGGGCGCTTTATGATCGCGGCCAAGCCTGGCCGCACCACCCGGACCCCTGGCGGTGGTCTGCGCTGAACCCGAAGGCACCAAAATACAAACTCTGAAGGCTCGAGGCTCAAGCTGCGAAACTCGAAGTCTGAAACCTTCTCAACCTAACCTGAGTGTTCTGCTCCTACGTCCCTACTATGCACTTCGGTGAGACCCCGAACTCAACCCCCTGAAGCCTCAAACACCCCGGAGCGCCAGGTCCGTGGCAAAATAATGGGGCGGTGGCATCCAGGGCCAACCCTGCCGGTAGGTCGGAGTCGAGCGTGCTTTTGGCGTCGGGTCCCATGCTGAACAAGAGCAGCACTGGACGCAGCTGTATAGCACGATGCACTTGCACCTGCGCCCCTTGTAAGACGAAGTCCGAATCATCACTCTTCGAGCACCACTGTACCTTGTTCGAAAGCCTTCACGCTGAGGCGCTATCGCCATAATGGAAAGCTCAAGGGACGATATTGAGAACCCATGGAGAGGAGGAAACCACGTGCAAACGCCAGAAGGGTGTAGTAGCTTTACCAACAGCGGTAATCTATAGACGTCGCCCTCAACCTCCACGAGACCCAGACACTTCTCCTCTGAGAAGCGAAACACGAAGTCTTTCTGCCCGTTGTAAGGTCCCTTGCCTTGCCCTTGCCCTTGCCCTTGCTGCGCTCCACGATCTGCGTCCAGGTGGAAGAGTTTCGCAGTGACGCTTCCGGGGCAGTCTCGCTTGCGCCCTATATCGGAAACGAGACGTCAAGCAATATGTCTGGGATATCTGTATCTGCATGCATACATATCTCAACCAAACCCCTCACATCCGAAGGAAGACCATGGGGCCATAGGGTGAAAGCTATAGACAGTCAAGGGTCTGATTGGCACGCGACCTCCAGTATCAAAGCCCCACCGAAGATTTACGGCGTATGTTTGAAGATCACCGTTCAGGATGTGTGGTCTAGGCGCACTGGGAAGTTTAAGGGTTGGTGAAAGCTTTCCGAAAGCAACATCACCGCCCCCGTACGTTCTGCGTTCTTCTTTAAAAATACCACGAAGAACTCGAAACCTAGTAATACCCAAATCACTCAGGCCTCCCGGTGGATTTCCCCGAGCTGCTTCCCCCAAACCTGGCTTTGGGCTTTCAAGGCATGGGCTGTTTCGGCTTTTCGGTTTCGAGCTCTGGGCCAGAGTGTGGTAGCATGCAAGGTGTGTGCAATTCAGGACCGTGCATGGGCAACTAGGTGTAAGCCCCTGGTGACCCCAGTTAAACTCGACAACCACCTCCTCGAGCAATCCCTGGCCTTGTAATCTAGAAAGCGGGTCACTCACATGCAGGATTCCATTTCTGGTCCCAGATCACGCCGTCAGGTGAACCACTTGCGTGCTTTATACCTGCTTGCCTCAATCGCCTTTACGACATCGTCAGCGCCATCGGCATCGTAGTAGACCTCAGAGCAAGCAGTGATTTCCTTGTCGGGCAAAGCCCTGTCCCTCAATCTGTGGCTCGCTGGGCTTCGCTGAGACCCGGAACCTGAAGAAACTCCGAATCCGGAATTGTGTAGCCCGCCCTTCGAAACCCTTTCAATTTCTAACTCCTCTCCGCAGCTGGAAGTCTTACAGTCTTAAAGGAGAAGGCGTTACTGGGCATGCGGCCACGAGGTGCATTCGAGGGTCCTCATCGACTTGCCCATAGCCCCTCGGAGACAGCTTAGGCATGCTTGGGCTTTAGTTGAAGGTTGAAGGACTCAGAGCTTGTGATCTTGCTTGGCGCCAATCCCTCGAAGCCCAGCTTATTTCAGAGCTCGGAGCAGAGACTTCTCAGCAAGACCAGCTACATTCAAGGCTCTGTCGCCACAAACCGTAGAAGCCTTCAAGGTTCCTAACTTGGAGGTCACTGGGCATCCGGGCTTCATGCTACGGCCTGTCAGCGTCACCTTTTTCAGGCCCGATGCCTCCCTGACCTGTGGCGTGGATGGCGTTGTCAGCTGTCAAGGCTTGTGGAACAAGACATGGCCCTCTTGGGAATTGGGGTCCAGGAGGGCTGGGGCTCTGGTTGGCTTCAGACCAGGGTGTAACAAAGTTTCGCTTGGCGATTCGGGCTTTGGCATATTCAGGACGGCAGGTGCCTCTGGAACCACGGCCGAGGAAAGGTAAAAATTGTTATACAAACATCCTCGCTTGAACACCGCACTCCGCAACCAAGACTTCAACCTTCTGCCTCCGACACTTGCCAGGCATATGCCCGCTGAGATTATAGCTCGACACTGAACCGAAATATTGGTACAACCCTAGGCCTTGAAGCTTGCGCCACCCTTTGCCTTTGATCGTTACAAAGCCCAACACGCCCACCCAAGCACAACTTTCTAGACACAAGTTAGGCCGGTACTGCGAGAGCCAAGCTTGATGTGGATGACGACCATCAGGTCGTTAACTATGGGTGCTGGGTGCACGTCTGCATATGCACGCATGTCAAGTTGCAGAAACTGGCAAAACACCCGCAGATTGCAATGCTCTCCTGTCAAGCTGAAGGACATGAAAAGTTGTTTTGCTCATGCCCATGTGCATGCACGCTTGTTACAAAACAATCGTGGTCACAAGCTGCACCCTCGGTGCCCATGCTGACCACTGCAGGTACGTTTACCTGTCTCAGATCATGGAGCTTCGTTGGCAGAGGCCGTGACATGAGACCCTCTGCCCCGTGCAACATGAATGTCAACAACTCACAGAACCTGACAAGTTCAAGGTGCACGGTTTTTCGCATGTACAGCAGAAAAACACAAACAGGCCCCGAAGGGCCACCGGTAGGGCGTACAAAGCAGCCCAACACCAATGAGCAATTGGCATGTTGCACATCACTTGCACATCACTTGAACGTGACTTGCACATCGCTGGCACGTCACTTGCGCGTCGCTTGCACGTCACTTGCACGTCACTTGCACGTCACTTCCGCATCACTTGTACATCACTTGCACGTCAGTTGCATGTCGCTTGCACGTCACTTGCACGTCAGTTGCACGTCACTTGCATGTCACTTGCACGTTACTTGCATACCGATTGCTCGGCAACGTCTCCTGAAACGCTCTGCATCAGTGACTGTCCATTGACCCTGGGAACGGCCTTCCGACATCCTTCAATACATTGAATCGTCCGATGTATCACGTACAACCAAGCTGCATCAAGGTACAACATGAATAAACAAATACCGCAATATCGACACTGCCACTGTGCCGAACACAACCACGCTGCAACAATGTACGACATAAATAAAGATCACAATATCAATACGGCCAATGTACCGAATACAACCGAGCGTCTTTCCATGCAACCCAACACCACCGACTGTCCGAAGCTGCGATCACGATCCATATCGCAGGAAGCATAGTCTAAGGCAACCTCAACTACAAAACACTCGAACGCTTGAATGTCACTTGAACATCAATCGAACAGCGGTCTGTAATCTGACTTCGAATAATTTTCCAGCATGACTGTTGATTTCCGGACATGACCGTTGATTTCCACTTCATGTGCACTTGAACGTGTTGTCAAATCCTAAGTGATTTCCGGACCTCCTACACATGACCGCCATCGCGCCGGCATATTTCGCCGAAAAACGGCGGGCCCTCATGAGCGATCTCCAACCGTACACAACTCTCTAGACACAAGTCAGGCCGGTGCTGCGAGACCCAAGCTTGATGTGGACGACGACCATCAGGTCGTTAATTATGGGTAGCTGCTAGGTGCACGCATGTCAAGTTGCAGAAACTGGCAAAACACCCGCAGATTGCAAATGCTAAAGTTGTTTTACTCATGACCCATGTGCATGCACGCTTGTTACAAAACAATCGTGGTCACAAGCTGCACCCTCGGCGCCCATGCTGACCACTGCAGGTACGCTTACCTGTCTCAGATCATGGAGCTTCGTTGGCAGAGGCCGTGAAATGAGACCCTCTGCCCCGTGCAACATGAATGTCAACAACTCACAGAACCTGACAAGTTCAAGGTGCACGGTTTTTCGCAATGTACAGCAGAATAACGCAAACACAAACACACACACACACACAATCAATATCACAACCACAACCTCAACCACAATCACACACTCACATGCACGCGAAGAACAAACACACAGCCCAAGAATTCTGAAGAACGGGAGCCTCCTGCATGGCCCTGCCACGGGGTCCCTGAAGGAGCACCGCCTCGGTCGGGAGGTGTGCACCGGTGAATGAGGAACGAGACGGGAGCAAGATGCCCGATTGGCACTTCCAAGGTGAGCTTTCGAGCGACTCGATCGTGCTAAAACGTCCAGTTCAACACCCATGTGCCTTGCGGCGTGCAGTGCAGTGCCAAAAAATATCTTCCGGCTACCAAAAAAGGCGGGCTCCTACGCCTTCAATCCGAGCCACCATGTCGGCACCATACACATTGCTGCGTCCATTGATGCAGCGCTCGGACCTGGGCAAAACCGACTCATGCTTGAACCAGAGACCATCCATGTTTGCATGCATGCATGTGCGTAAAAACCCTGAATGCCGCGCCATTCATATCCACAGACTGCCACAGACCCTAACTCTTAACCCGGGTCTACACACACAGGCCAGTTTGAGCCTTGCTGATCGGACGAACACTTGAGGAACTGCTTTTGTTTCTGTAATGCTCTTTCAGTGCTGCGGTGGGGGCCAAAACAATCGTATTCACGGTTAGACTAGTATACAGTATTGTGGTTAGTGCTCATGAGGATAAGGCTAAGGTTTACCACGCACGAGTTGCTCACCATCACTAGCCCTGAACCCCCCACCCCGGCGGAATGCCTTCTTGCACCCGCACCACGAACCAACATCGCTCAGGACATCTCGCTAAGCCACTAAGCCCGTGACTCCGAGAAACGAACGTAAAGGCTCTGCTTCTCCTGGACTCGCATCGATATGGAGTCTCGGGAGTCTTGACGGATTTTTTGTTTCAGCTTCAAGAGTTTCTATGCTTGAGTTTAGGGATTCGAGTATGGTATTTGAGGCATCAGGTTTTTGTATGTCGTCGGTCGGTCCTCAGACTTGTTAGGCAGCTGAGAGCAGGGAGGGCTCTCTGCAGCGCAGTAGCAGCACCAGCAGCAGGTGCTGCTGCGGTTTTTTCAAAAGACACGAGACAGGCCTTGCAAACCCGTCTCAAACGCTCTTCCACCCAAACCTTGAACTTCATGGCCGAAATTGTAAGGCTCTGAACCAAACCCATGCGGCCAGAATGCAAAATCCTTAAAGCTCCCAGCCCCAACAGCCAGCCTCGGTCTGAAGTTCGCCACCGCAGGGTATGGACGAGGCCGGGGTGCCCTGAGGCTTGTTCAGTGCTTCGCACCCAAGCCGGACTACCCGAAACAGGTCCCGGATGCCGTGCTTGAAATCGACAAGCAATCCAAGCCACATGCTCGGAGGTGAACCATAAGAATGCAGAATGCAGCACGAGTTCTCTCTTCCACAATGCCTAGAATCTTGGCAGCCTTCATGGGTTCATGTACAGCTTCGTGAACTTGTCTAGGATTAGTATGCATCCTATCTTGTCGTGCCAAAAAACTCGAAAAAGGTCGCAGCCTGGAGCTTGTTTTTGGCGATCACGGCATGATCGTGGCGATTGAAGACGACGTACTGCGCGAGGGGCAGGAAATCAAACTCGGGTCTTCGGGGATCGGATTTGTAGATGCAGCTGCAGAGATCTTTTGGGCTTCTTTGCCTTTGGTCACCTGGGGTTAAAAGTTTGGGCTACAGGATCAAATCTCCGAGGTCTCTGACAAGTCTGGAGGACTGCAGCGCTTGGGCGGGGACATTGGGCTCGATGGGCACATTGCCACCCTCATCCCAACAATCGAGCCTTCCCCTGCCAAATCTGCCACCCACGTCAACTTTCAAATCCATTTCCCCAAGAATGCTCATCCGAAAGCTCTGCGCGCACCGCCATTCCCTTGGACTGCTTCTGCCGACGCAGCAGCAAAATCTCCTGGGGTTGAAAATCTCAGCGTCATTTGCGACCCCTCGCCATAATCTTGAAGCTTTCGGTGCTCTCTCCAAAACTTATAAAAGTGACTTGAACCGAAAACATCCCAGAAATGAGGTTCCCCGTTGCTCACCTCGAACTTGATTAGGGAACCTAGATGCTGGCTGAGCTCTGCGACCCTGAAAAGGTCCCAAAATACTCTCAGACTGCCACCCCAACCGGTTGCAAGACACTTCCTTCGTGATGCCGCTGGATTCGTTCCTAAGCTCTCCAAACTCACATCCTCGGCACTATGGTCAGGCTCGCTGGCATTGCGGGATGAGATGAAAGACACTGAATTCCAATCTATGAGTCTTTAACTCTGGTTCAACGCTCGCAGAGGTGTAATTCATGTGCAGCCATGTTCAGGTTGGATTTCGGAGGCGCTTCAAGCTTGGACCGTCCTTCACGTCGGTCGCTCCAAGCCTGCGGCGCAAGACACTTAATCCCATTTCCCGGGAGCTAGGCTCTGCATTGACAAATCCTTCTGCACGGCAAGGGGGGGAGGGGGGGAAGTCAGGAATCCGGAACTGCAAAGAGACCTCAGGGTCGAAGCAAAGGGAGAAGCTGCAGCTCTGTGCCGGCAACCGCAACGACACAAGTTCAGATTCAACACAGGGCTGTGCCCGGCATAAGGTCCTATCGCAACGCTCAAGAAATTCGCATTACAAGGGGACATTTAGAAAAAGAAGGAGTGAGTCGTCAGAACATGTCCAGAAACACCCGCGCCCTGCTCACAGAACCCACAATCACAAATTTGCGAGTGGTGTTTCTGCTTCAGCATGTAACGATTGGTTTCCGAGGCCGCGCCGGCCTCAACGCGATACACTAGTGTCTACGTCAGTGAAAATTCACCCGGGCGGCCTGTACAGATGCTCCCACAGATCTCGTTCGGCGCAGACCTTCCGGAGGCAAGGCAATGGATTCCCCAGAAGCAAACTCCAGGTTCTCAACCTTCGGCCCACCCTAAGCTCGAATCACATTGCGAGCCTTGGGAAGGCCCCGGACGAAGATCTCCAAGTCCGTAGGCATTCCGTCCTATGACTCCGTCTTCAAGCACTGCAGTCGGAGGTTCAAAGATCTAGACTTATCAAACTTCGAAGTTTTGGAAGAAATGACCCCGCAACACGAACCTGAAGCGCCCGTCTGCAAGGGCTCACTGTTTTGCCGCACTGGGCCCTGCGACCAATGCTCACTTGCCGGGATGAAGCGCTCTGAAAAGACTGTTGTCGAGTACAAAATGCTCCTCGGAACTCCAAAGAAATCACCCGAAGCCCTAACTCCAAACACAAGCAAACTAATCAAACAACATTGACAAAATTGGAGGGACCAAAACAGAAGAGGCGGAAACTTGTATCCTCGTGGTCCGGCAGGTAGTTCGGCCTGTAAGGCATCTCGACCTCAGCTTCGCGACTGCTGCCGCCGTTTATCTGCGTCAAGTGACAAGTGCAGCACCTTAAGCCTGGAACACCACGGAGCTCAACACGAAGATGCTGCCCAGCTCCCCGTATCGCAAAACTTAGACACACCAACCACAAAACCCAACCGTCTGAACAAGGCAAGAAGGCCAGCATGATTCTGGCCTCCTAAACCCGAGCGTGCTTGGATGAGCCCTGCATGGTTGGCGCTTGGAAGCGTTCTCGTGAATCGCTACTATTGGACCTCTGAACAAGGAAGCAACGCTGCCTCGTCGATGTACACCTTCTCCGACAGCCAGCCTGGGCTCCGTGCCGTTGACGACTTCGGGCCAGGATCTAGAAATCTGTAGGGCTTACTAAAGTTACTAAAGATCTTCGCACATTATCTCGCCCGTCTAAAGCCAGTCCAAGAGGAGAGCGCCAAGGAGCTACTGTCTCGGACAGGTGAAGGCTTGCGGTCCAAAGGCACCAGTGCTCCCTGCCAGGATACCGTCTTGAGCATTGAAATGGAGCTCAGTTTAGGTTGGTCTCAAGTAATGCAAAAACCCTACGTACGCCACGACTCAGCTGCGAAATCCGTAAATCGAGCCTATGAACAGTGAGCCCAAGTCCATAGATACACCGGCTTAGATTGCTGTGGTGTACCGGTGTGGAGGTGTGCGCCCAGACTTCAAAGTTTGGGGTTTCAACTATGCCTGCCCCACAGGCAACATACTGGACGGGCTCTCCAAAGCATAACGATGCTTGTCGAAACAAAATAGAGGATCCGGTGATTCGGTGTGAGCGTCAGCAAATGACAAGTGAGTTTGTCACCTGACAGAAGCAGCCGAAACACACAGTTCAATTAAGAGCGCACAGACAGGCTTGATGTGATGTCCCATCCACACGGTTGAAGGGCCCGAAGATGTTGTATGTAACGCTCGTCTGGACTGGTCGACATGCTTTATGTTTGATTGAATGCCTTGGTGAGCGAATTGCCGTCGCTCCCAACAAGCATATAAGGTTCAGTAGAACGCTCTGCAATCTACGATACGATGCTTTTCAAAGCTCGTCTGAAGCAAGACACTGGCACAAAGCCCCAAACCCGCCCTCACCTCTGATCAAGAATCCACCGCAAGCCAAACTCGACTGGCTAGCAAGTACCTTCAGCCTCCAACTCTTCCAACTCTCAACTTTCCTACCCCGCAAGGCCTCGTCTCCCCCCCTTGGTAGGCGTTTGGGGGTTCGTCTTGGATGCCAGTATTGTGACTTGGTTTGGTGACCTCATGCCTTACAGTGGAGCAAGCACTCTAAGTCTGAATAGCGCAATAGCATTTCATGAAGCGCTCCCGAACAAAGAACCATTAAAGGTTCAAAGCAGCTCTGGGGCTCCCACGTGCCCTGGTCTGTTTGGAACGGGGCAATGCTAAGATGTGTTCTTCAACCCCAGCAAGAGAAGCTGATTGGCGTGGTAGAAGCAACCCTGAGCTCCCAGCCCTTCACCTTAGGCTTCGAAATGCTTCGAGAATGACCGGGGGCTGGGCGAGTCGTGGTCCCTTCGGCCTGGAGCTTCGAAGTGGATGCTGAGTCGGCTGAGTTGGGGAAGCCTAATTTCCGGACTGGTAGGCCCGTCCGAACTGCAGAAACCTACCTCGCAACAGCTCTCGTCTGCGGCACTCCCGAAACATCAAACTTGCTCGGCACAATCCGCTCCACGTCCTTGAACTTCCTGGAACACTTTTGTAGGGTCTCTTGTCTTACAAGTCTTGTTATGGGCTTCCGTGTTTGGCTCCTGGCATTAGGGTCAGCTCCAAGGCGAAGTGTTATCGGAAGTGAAATTGAGCGTGGGGCTTTGGGATGAAGACTGGTCACAAGCATGACGGCACTAGCAACTCGGTGCAACATGGCTGTACTTATTCATAGTGCTCTGCAGATATTTGTCCTAATCCGTATGTTGAACGTGCTGTCAAGAACTGCTTGCCCTCTCAACAGAGCTTCAAGACACCCTCCAGACCACCTCTGCCGGAACAAGAAGGGATGAACATAAGAGTCATAAGAGCGAAAAACTCGGGCACAGACAAGGCGGGTTGAAATGAGACCTGCATGCTTGAAGTCTTTACCGGGGTCCGCACGCCGGGAGCCTTTCCCAGCCCTCTCTGCGCCATCGAGGACGTCGTCGATGGCCCGGATGGCCTGCATGTCGCTGGGGGCTGGTGAGGGTATAAAATGGACTCACAAGGCCTCGGTCTGGATTGTTTAGAGGTCCATGGCAAGCATGAGACTGTCCTTGAAAACCCTTCCCCCAGGACACTTGCTAAACCTTAATTTCGTCTTCAATTCCCAGCCATTGGGCACCTTGAAGCTTGGGGCTTCGCTAGGGTCCGGGATTGAGGTTTTGTCCAGGCGCATGCATGGCTCAAGGCCTTCTCGACGTTGTCCGCAGACCCGGTGATGGTCACTTGACGGTCCAGGGCTTCCCGGTCATCCTGCCGACTTCCAGTTGAACAAGCTCGTGGTAATCATCGTGACAGAGCTTGCCTGCGTTACAGAAAACCCCAGATCAGACTCCAAGCGCCAAGCAGGGGAAGTGTCTTGGACCGTTGGCCTTATGGATCTCGATCCGCGCGCTGGACTCGCGCTGGATCTTCGAGATTGTCTCGCCACCCCGACCGATGAGGACACCTCGAGCACAGACCGCTTGAATCTAACATCCCAAGCCGTGGGAAATTTGGGCAAAGTCTGGAGGGGGTTTTGCAAAATCGGAGGTGGGAGGGTGCTTTCAACTCTCTCAATAGTTGCCTCAGCTCTTTCTGAAAACTTCTTCGCTCCTGCTAAAACTAGAGATCGTCCCAGTACCTCGGGAGTGATACTCTGGAATCGGGACACTCCAAAGCTTTCGCACTCTGGGGGCTGGACCGATCATGTCCGTCGGAACCTGCTGAGCATCACAGACCCATGACTTGAAGCCCTGCGCTCTTTCCGCAACCTGAAGACGGGTGGTTTCACTCTCGCTCCATGCAGCCGCGGAGAGATCTTGAAAGCATTTGGGATATATTAAGGGTAGACTTGTAGCTTTACAGCCTCGGGGCCTTGGGTGCAAGATTTCGCTCGGTCCAGGAAGTCGTGCTGAACTTCCGAAGCATCCGCATCCTTCTAGATTCTAGGCTGCGGACCTGAAAACTACAGCTTGGAATTCCTCAACCAAGTGCTCGACTTGAAAATGTCTCATGCCCTAAATCAGAATCAGGAGCTGAACCTCGGTAATAACAACTTCGTGTCTCTGCATCAGCTCAAACTGATGGGTGGAAAATACTCAAACGGGCTGAGTATGGGCAAAGATGGCCAATGGCAGGGCAATGGCAGGGCGCCTTGATGACCCGCCCCCCGGGCTTCCTGGCATGTCGAGCTTGAAGCTTTGGAGGTCCAAGGTCTACGACGGGTGTGGATCAGGAATGCCTTGGCATAGGATTGATGCTTGCGGAGTTTCAAGTTTCGGCTCAACAGTTTCGGCTGCAAGCTCCAAAGATGCAAGCTGCGACCCCCCAAAGCCACAAGCCGTCGCACGCCGTGACCTGGACCGTTCATGGACACCCGGCAAGTCGGCCTCTGGCCGTCTTTGCCCTCACGGGACTCCCGGGACTTACCGAGCATGTCCTCGATCATCTTCTTGGCCTGGGTGTTTACTGCGATCATACATGCATACATGCACGTGCTGAGAGCTACGAAGAAGCGGAAAGATATTCGATGGAAGGATCGATGGTGTACTCGTACCGATGGACGGGCCGGGAACTCAAAATACTGACTGAAATAAGAGCAGAATAGAGATATAGATGCATCAAAACATAATATGAAGAACAGAGATGGGTTGCACCCTGATTGCTGTTGTACTTAGAGCAAGTTGCAATGCGCATGAAATGTTTCACCATAGACAATCGCTTTCAGTATAGGAGGTAGGTAGGTTGCGCTGCATATGCGGCGCACTTCATCGAGGGTTAGCTAGCTAGAGATAAAAAGACCTGTAGATAGATAGATAGCTAGCTAGCTAGCTAGGTACGTAGGTAGGCAGGTAGATAAATAGAGAGAGAGAGAGAGAGAGGGAGAGAGACGCAACAAAGAGATATATAGATAATAGGTAGGTACGCAGGTAGGTAGGTAGGTAGGTAGGTAGGTAGGTAGGTAGGTAGGTAGGTAGGTAGGTTCGAGGTAGATAGCTAGATAGGGGGAAAACAGACAGACAGACAGATAGCTAGGTAGGTTAGGCTGGCAGGAAGGTAGATAAGTAGATACCAAGGCAGAAGATAGATAGATAGATAGATAGATAGGTTAATGGATGTTTAGGGCATTGGGTGTTTAGGTGTTACATAGAAAGATTGGCAGATAGACACAGATATAGGTATAGATATAGATCTAGATCTAGATACAGACTAAGTTGCCTTATTTACCGTTTTTAATCGTGTTTCATCAACGAATTTAATGATAGTGTTACCGTTCATTGCAACATAAGAGAACTTGTCTCTGTTCAATCTTAGGCCAAAATGAGCTGATTATCTTCTCTATTTCGTGCAACAGGTTATTGCATGCTTGCGTGCATGTTATGATAGTAAGTGCGTCGTCAGCATGATACACTGTGTCAACGTCAAGTCTTTCGAACCGTGCATTTCGCGTTCTAGCCGTGATATTCCGGCTAACGACATGATCAATAACGCTCATGACCAGAACAAACAAACGCGGCGAAAAGAGGGCAGCCCTGTCTAATACCTGCACTCTGAACTGCAGTCTTGGACGTGCCATACTCGTCTTCTATTAGAACCTTAGATTCTTGTAACAGCCTATGAGGACATCGATAAAGTGATGATGTACGCCTAAGCGCTCCAAAGCTGCAGCCATTCTGTCATGTTTATTTCTATCAAACGCTTTCTTGCAGTTTGGGATTCATGAGTGACTGCAACTACTGCAACCGATCATGTGAACCAATGTTGGCACAACAGTGACTATTCCATATTCCTTCTCTGCATCACTACAATCGGTTACAATCTTGCGAGCATCCTGAACTCTTACTTGTGCCCGCGAAATTCAGGATCTTCTACAAGGTGCTTACTCATATAAATAATGCTGGGGGCCTTTGCCTTGCGGGCCAGAACGTGAAGTTCTAAGAGGAGTTTCTCTTCGATGTTGGAGAGATGTGCTGATGACGACTACGGTGACTATAGCTTGGCGGTTGAAACCGAAAGTTTGTGCAGCCAATGAGCAAACTCCACGCACTCCGGCGGACCCGTGATGTGCACTTGCCCTGGGAGATTCGCAGGCTTTAGGGCCTTCGTTAGCTTCATGCCTCAGGCTTCGTTAATCGAAACGCCACGTGTTTGGGAATTTGGGCAGTTAACACAAGGTGTTGAGTTGGGTCTGTTATTCGGGGAGCGCATCCGGCCTCAGCAGGCTTTCAGGAGTGGAAAAGTTGCTACTTTGCAATGACCTGCTCGCCTCCCCACTGCCCCGGACCGACAACCCCAAGTACTTTCAGCCGGAACTCACCGAAATCCGGCAGACAGCCTGACAAACCATCTGAAGTCAGACTGGAGTGGGAAGCTGGAGCCGTGGCACCGCCACCCTAGCCCGCAGTCATACACCACTGCAAGCCATCAACATGCCCGGCTTCCTCAGTGTGCAAGACAACTCGTCCCAAATGCCTCTCAACAACTGAAGTTGGCCCTAAAATCTGTCTGCGATCTTTGGGGCTTCCACTGTCTGTGGAACCCTCTTCATCAGCCTCCTTGGCGATGTCGATGCCTGGGGTCTGCTGGATGGGTTTTCGGGGCTGCAGCCTGAGGAGGCATCAGGTTGGTGCATCCAGCCCCAAACCCGGAAACCCGAATCTCTACACATCAAGTCTTTCACCTATTCTTAGGAGGCCCCAAAGCTGAACCCAACGCCAGCTTTGAACTGGGTGACTCAATCCCGTCCCGTTCCGGGAACCGTGAGCCGGGGCAGGAACGGGCTCCACTTTCCTTCTTGAGATCCTCAAGTTGGCATCAACAGCTCCCAAAGAAAGACTTTCTGGACTAGGCCAATGTGCTTACGCCATGTCCGTGTCTACACACTTAGAGTGATGGCCGGCCATAAGAGGGAGTAGAAACAGATTGTCGTGAGCTGAAGCTCGTTTCGAGCCTACAAACGCAGTTTCCGTTTCTGTTCCCCTCCTAGGAGCCTCAGAGCATAAACAAACGTTCATTCCATTGCATCCAAAACTGTGAATACACCGCTGCATGCGCAAGTCGGGCATCAGCTCCAAGGAGACCAGAGCCTCCCGACGGCGGTGACCAAAAGCATGCTCGGACTAAGCTTAGCTCCCGCCGCCTGCTTGTTCAAGTCCAGCGAAGAGGGTGTGAAAGCATCCAGATAAGTCAGTTCACAGCTTCTGTTCGTGCACTCAGAAAGTGTGACTGGCTCGGCGCTGATGGTCGCATGCCATAATTCGGCAGTCTTACAAGCGATAGCGGCACCCTTGAAGCCGCCATGCTTCTGCCGACAGCGCTAACACAAAATTGCAGCTCGAGAATTTGAAGACACGCAACTTCTACCTATACCATGACAAGAAAAGTTGGATCAGCAAGCAGCATCGGACGGAATCAGTGACTAAGCACTCAGTTCGACAGACCTGAAGCCCGTGCTCATGGCCGCGTTATATGAGGAAGGCTGCCTTAGCATTGGAGGGACGTAGCTCCAAATCACGGATTCCCCCAACCTGGCAACCCCCATCGGTCCTTGATGGTCTCGCCCCCTCGGCCAATGAGCATGCCTATCAGCTCGTGGGGCACTTTCAGCGTGCAGGCCTTGGAAGCTCGGGACTTACAGGATCGGCCTTCGGGAGATGCCGGTAAAGGCCAACCTGTAATATGCTGAAGGCACTAGGCACATAGGCTACAAGCTCTAGGTACAGAGATCAGCAGCCCAAGGAATTAGAGACGGCTTGTGAGGAAGAGCGCTGTGCAAGACACGGACATCGCTGGAAGCTTCCAGGCTCCGCTTTCCAGGGGCTAGCTCGTCATGGTAAATCCTCGAGCCCCTGGCGTTCGGGTTAACCTGGCCAGTGCGTTCTTTGGCCTCTGGCGAAGCCCGGCAGCCCGGCATCTTTATAATGGGCCGGCAAAATGAGGGGTTAGTGCAGGAAGAAGGCTTAAATGTCACCCTCGAAGACGTTGTATCTGCGTCCCCTGACCATACCAACCCAGAGATGCTGCATTTCAGGCAGTATCCATGAGTCCAACAAACCGATGCTGCATTTTTCGAATCCAAACTTGGGCCTGATTGGCTTTTTACGGGCTCTTTTGCGCTGTACACCTGCTTCGCTGAGCATCTGAGCGCGTAAAGATCGATTTCAAGTGTCAGGTTCGATCATCTCCGAGCTGCCAGGCCGAGCTGCGGCTGGGCTGAAAAGCCCTTAACCCTTTCTGAGAACTGGCTGGATCATTTCTACCCTGCATGCCTTGCTTCAGGAACGCTCCGTTAACTGTCTGAGCATGTCTGTATGAGTTGATATTGGTGTCTCTGCCTGAGTGAACACATAGGATATGGAAGCCACAACTCTTGTAACTGCAATGCCACCAATTCCGAGTACCTCCCGAAATAATTGAAGACCTTGAACTGATCTGTATGAACCCTGGACTTGGCAAGATCAACGACCTTCTCGATCGCATCGTCGATGAGCTTCTTTGCCTTGTCTACCGCGTCCTGCAGCCAAAAAGCCGAAAATACTCCTGCCGAACATCCTCCACACCCTGCTCGGACTTGAATTGCAGGGCTGCAAGCCATCACGAGCCGGAACCTTGAGTGCGTTGGGCTTGAGGCCTCAAACCTGCATAAACTTTTCTGGATTTGAAGATTTGATACGGATATGCAGCTAAACACCAGCAAACAGTCGAAGGAAACAAGAGCTCTGTGCAACGGCTATTGAGCTGTCTGCTGCTTCGGGAACTCAGCCCAAGCCCTGGAGCGAAGTCGAGCGAAAGCTACCACGGTCAAAGCAGAAAGCAATTGCCATTCGACCCATTCGACCCATTATACTCCTCAACTCCCTGGCACCAATTCCAAAGTTCCCCGCTACCCCCCCCCCCCCGACCCATCACTACCCGCCCTTTGTCCCAAATCTGCCCCAGGCCCGATCCTGGAGTCCACTGATGTACACAGTTCGCCTCAGTGCAAGTGTCAGAAAACGCGCGCGCGCAGAGCCGGGATGGGAACCCGGCACCGCCGCTTCGTTTTATCGCAGTGATGGCACGTTGGAATCAGCATTCATCAGGGTCCGGTTGAGATCCCAACGACGTGATGAAAATGTCAGCAGTCATCAGAACCGCATGAAGCAAAGATGAAGACTCGGATCGGAACTCTCACATGCCGAGTGTTGCGCCCCTAAGACCCCAGGCCAAAGCCTCGAGGCTAAGGCCGTGCCCCAGCGTGCCCTATGCCCCCACCAGGGCTCCCCGGCTCGCCCGCTTTGGCGCCCTCTGTCTCGGTCTTGGAAATCTCGATGCGTGCTCCGCTCTCCTCAGGTCCCCAGGAACTCCACGGCTCCAAACCCGATGAAACCCTTGAGCCTGAGTGATCCTCCCTGTACAGCAGAGCACTCTGAAGCGCTATTTCAATTCAAGACTGCGGATTCAGAGGGTTTAGGATTTCAGGGCTTGGGCTGGACTTGGGACTTTGGGTATATGATGCTTTGATGATGACGACTCACCGAGCATGGCGGTTGGGAGAGTCTCCGGTTTGGGATGTATGAAGGACCTGCGGTGGGCTCTGGAAGTAGGCTGTTGCCAGCATGACGCCAGAAGGCAGGCACTTCTCTGCGCCTGACCAGATCGAACCCAAAAGAGATTCCATAAACATTGATGCCAAGCCTACCTCCTGAAACCTTCCCAGAGAGGCGGGCCGTAGAAAGCTGCTTGACGACCTCACCGCCCTGGCACAGGACATCAGAGATTCAAGGCTCTGGGTTTAGGATTTGCAGCTGAGTGCTTGGGCAGTGCTTCATGCCGACACGCACTACAATTTCTCAGCAGCATGTACAAAAGCACGGAACCAAAATGAGGGCAACAAAAACCTAGCTTGTCACCGCCAATCTCAAAAACTCGAGCAAAGAGCCAGCATGAGTTTATTTAGCCTTCGTCTAAGCATGTGTATTCTGCGACCCCTGATTTCGACCGTTGCGAGAGGTACTGAGCTGAACGCCGCTGTGAACATGCCAGGTGCACTCGCCCGATGAGCATGCCGACAAATTCTGCGCCGATTGTCCTAGGGCTCACTGGACAGAATCGGGGTTCAAACTTCATGCTTGAGAAGCGCACAGGGAGTGGCTCTTCATATGTCTACTGCGCCGACTGCTTGGCTTCTGACCATCCTGAACTGTCAGGGGCCACTTCTCCCAAGACCTGGAACCTTACCTACACATTTACACATCATCCGGAATCCAGATCGTCTGTGGTGCTTTCAGGCCTTATTGTTAACCGCCTGAATGCTTCGGCAATTCGAGGAATCCAACCCTCAAAAGAGGCGGGGCTGCGCGCAGGAGGCCAAATACGAACTTCGATCGCCAGAAAACCTCAAAGGCCTGCAACCTCTCTCTCAACGTCCACATCATCGGAAGCATCCCGAAATCGCGACTGCATAAAAAGGTGGATGCCAGGTTCACGAATACAGTATCTTGGAAATCCCCATTCTCAAGCAGAGTAACAGTTCAAAGTTTCCGTGCAAAGCCACCTTCGTTGAAGTGCCCCGAAGCAAAAGGGCCAATTGAAAGCTGCCACCCTGAAATCCGCAAGACACAGGAACCTGAGGTCGCAAAGCTCAAGTGCGGACTGGGAATATCAGCATAGCTGTGTCGATCCAAACATGTCGATGCAAGCCCTTCTAGAAGCTGCTCCGGGTTGGCAGCTGGTCGTAAGAAAAAACCGAAGCACAGGCACAGGACCCGCGAACCTCCGAACATCGCCGACATCGCCTGTTTGGCACCCAACACGGTGCCTGAAAGGTTGGGAAGGCTCCAAGGTCGAGGCATCACGACCGGCTTCGCGGCCACTGCCAGCGAAGCGGCTTTTGCACCTGCCCGTCGGTGCCAAACGGCTTCTTCGAAACTTCGGAAGGGATTGTCACGGTTCTCTCGGCGTAGACACGTAAACTTTAAACGTGGTTAAGCTCTGAGTATTCTGAGTTTTGGAGTGTGGAGTTGATGCGGACGAAACTCGAGCCGAAAGTCTCGGGCGCCAGGAGGTCTCATGGTCGATAGCCCGGTCTTCGTCTTCGTGTCTAGCTTTCATGGCCAAGGGCTGGTCCCCAAAGCCTGAAGTGCCTAAAGGGGCCCAAAGCTTGCACCTACTCATCCGTATGCGAAGACAAGTTGGTTGGAACACAGAGTTGGGATAGCCCACAGCCCCTCCCCAGAGGAAGACTCTTGCACCATTGTAGCTGGTCTGGGCAAAAAGGACATTTCACGGTCCCACACTCTGCAAAGCTGATGTGCTGTGCCTAGGCCTGAGATTGATCGTCGTCAAAGCAACGCCAGGTATTGAGTTTAGTCTCAACTCGTCTGGATCAACGGTGGGGTGGGCATCGTGGCCATCGTCTGGGTGGTGAAAGAAGTTCCCTCCATCGTATCACTCCTACAATGATGCGAAGCGTGCTTTATCGTGCTTTTGCAAATTGCAGGTTGCTTGTTCTCAGACTCGGCGGCCACCGCCGACATATAATATACATCATGAACCGCCCCTCCCCCCTTCCAGAAAAACAGAAGTCCCGTGACAGCACCTCGATCGGAAACCGTCGCAAACCCTTTAACTGCTGGGCCAAGGCCTGCAGCCTTGGAGCCGGGCCTTGAGGCTTCGGGTTGGAATCGCGCGGTTTGGGCTGCGCATTCGGGCGGCCATTAGGGTCTTGCGAGTACTCGCTACAAAATTCACACTCAGGGTTTCAGGTGTTGCCACGCGACTTCCCGGCATCAAGGCGGAATGACAGCTGACTGTCGCCTGAAGAATCTGGTTCCTCAAGACTAAAGCCATGAAGCTGAAATCCTGCTTTCTGAACCCTCCGACCGAAACCCCAAATCCCAGGATCCGTCATGCTCGACAGTCAAAGGCCCGAACCCCGAAAACAGTACGAAAACGGCACCTTGACTTTGAAATCCACGAACCTAGTGGTTTCAGGGCCACGTGCGAAGGCCATCTCAGTGAAGATGAGCATTTGTTCTTACTCATTATAGAAATAACCAAGACCAGAATTGCATGGATTATGCTGCTGGATGTGCTTTTCCACCTCGAGGGAAGCCAAGAGCTATCAGGCCGTGGCAGGGCTGCGTTCGGCACGGGCCCCGAGGAGGGTGTCGGGAAGCCTGCGCTCAGAAGACTCTTAGCCGAGCAGGACATATTTGTTTTGCTTTGTGCTTGGCAGCGTGGCGCTCGAGTCTGGCAAAGGGGTTTTGCCTTTTCGGCCCGCCAAGCTTTACCTTGAGCGCGCGTCCGAGCTTCAACTGTGTTACAAACCCACTGCGAGGCACTCCCACCCGCAAGGATGATTTTATTTTCTTCAAGAAGCACATTTGCCTACTGGCTTGTCGTACCTCGTGCCAGAAGCCAATGGCAAGAAGATTCAAGGGAAACACACAAATCAAACACCATAGTTCTAGCAACACCGGGAACACACTTTCAGTTCAGACTGTTGTTAATTAAGCGAAGAGTTCGCCAAAGACTTTTCCAGGATTTCGATTCATGTCTCCAGACTCCATGCCAGCAGGAGGCGGGCTTCACGGGAGGCGAGGATAAAGGCAATTTGTCGCATCCTGGCATCCTGGGAGTTGGCCTTGCGCAACTGGGTCGTCATGGTGATGAAAGCCATCTTCTCTGATGAATAGGAGATGGAGAAGATGGAGCTTTCTAGTTTGCACACGAAGGCATCAAAACTGTGGCACCCGAAGCTTGCCTTCGTTCTGCGAAGCACACAGACCGCCCAGTTTCTGGAATTCCAGACTTCAAAGACCAGACCACTGCCCCCAACAACCAATGCTCGGGGGGGGGGGGGGGGCGTCCCCACCAACCCCTAAAGTACATTGCTCGTTGCTGTCCGTTGCTCCGGGGTCCATGACCGAAGACCCCCAAGTACAGCTGGAATGTCCCACGGAAAACGGACGTGCTGGGATCGCTACTACTGGGCTCATCGGAACAGGGGGAAATGTGCTTCGAACCCCAAGACATAGATGTAACACCCCCCTCCAAGTACATT
>CAJNJA010085864.1:0-20376 GCA_905231915.1 Symbiodinium necroappetens
GCAGCAGCAGCAGTAGTAGCAGCTGCTGATGCCGATGCTGATGCTGCTTGTTGGGTTTTTTCGTTTCAGCAACACTGCGCGCACTACCGCCGCGGCCATGTGTCAGTTGTCAGCACAGTCGTTTCGATATGGGTCACAGGATGTCACAGCAAATTTGCAGTGAGGATGTTGCAATGGTGTTAACCTGTTGGGTTTTCTCAGCTGGATATGAGCCAACCGGCCAGGTCAAAGTACAAGCCGGTGCCGCTATTTCGGAGGGGTCTAATCGATGCAGTTTCAAGCTGGCCTTCCACCTGTGACTGTCAAGGTTTGCCTTCATGGGAACTCTTCCTGCCGACTGGAAGCCATGCAGCATGTACGCATGGCCGGGGTCTTAGCAATCCAGTGACCCCCTGCGCAGCCACAGCCTCGTCATGGTTGGGATATTGCGGGCTGCGGCATCACATGCGGCTACAATGACCACATCACGAAACTCAGGTCCTTACGCGGGGCATCACTATGTTCGCCTTCGACTTCGCGGGCTGCGGGCTCTCCGAAGGTCTTTCTGGAAAAGTTGGTCTTAGGCAACATACTAGTACTTATATAGGCTGTTGACTGGTAGCTGTGCTCCTCATGCTCCTCGAGGTTTACAGCCTTAGACACGACTGGTGCAACTCCGGACCAGGTGACTACATCACGCTGGGCTATCACGAGCGGGACATTGCAGGGAACCCTCTAAACGTGTGGCGCAATGGCACTACTACAAGTGGCTTGAGGGTTTGCTAGACTTCAATCAGTGGCTGCGCGAGATTAGCCGGCATATGCCGGAAAAGCTTGGAAAAAGGGGTTCGTGATCGCACCAGCTCAGGGGAAAGAGTTTGCTTAGTTTTCAGACGCTTGCGCGACAGTCACTCGATTGGAGGAAGATGTCAGCACCATCATCTCGTACCTCCGGGACAGTGGAGAGGCGGCTTCACGATCCCAAAGTCCATCCATCATCATTCCTGGAAACTAGAAATCGATCGCTCTTTGCGGGCGAGATCGGGCGAGGGTTCCAGACCGGACCACGTCATAAGTCATAAGTTCCATTGCTGGCAAGTGACTACATCATGTCATATCCGTGTTATCAGCTGTCTTTGCTGCATACTCTGGCGATGCTACAGGGCATGTTGGGGCTGGGCTTGGGTCTTCACGGGTTATGAATGTGTAAACGGCAGGTGTCGACCATTGCATTATGGGGCCGCTCCATGGGTGCGGCAACCGCCCTACTGTCTCTTGGAATGAAAGAGGAGTTGGAAGATATTCGCGACCGCCCGCCCAGTTTAAGAGTCTAAGTCTAATTGTTATCCCGAACATATTCGCCCCTGCGCACGCAAGACACTGGCATAATTTCTTGGCAGGGGTATTAAAAGCAGACTTTGTCATGCCCCTCCAAAAAAGCGAAGCACGAACGTACCGAGGCATGGGCACCGCGATCCAAGCATTGCAGGTTTGGTCCTGGACTCTCCGTTCTCCAGCCTGGAGATGGTGGTCAGGGAGCTCATTGACACAGCGGCTGCATTGGGTTGGCTCTCAGGGTCTCAGCAAGACAAAGGTTCTACGCTTGCGGCGAGCGACAAAGGGTCGAAAGCTGGTCGAAAGCTTCAGGAGGTGGTGTGGTCTGCTCATGGTAGCTTGAACAACACATTTCACCTGCACATGCTGCAAGGGCGCGCAATGCAAACTGTGAGCTCCCTGAAACAAATCTTACCGATCTGCAGCGCAAGCATGCCATGCAATGCCACGTTAATTCGTTTCCTTCACTTTAGCGCATCCCTTCATCGCGACTATCCCGCTGCATCCCCAACCCCACTGTGGAAACACACGTGCTTTTCCGATTTCCATCATGCCGTGGAATGTTTGGGTCCTGTGACGGTCGGAGCACCTTGTGGCGGAAGCTGCAGCTGGCAAAGGTGCCAGGGAAGGAAGTACCCAACGAGCTCCAAGCTCCCGCAGCCCAGGATAAAGTGCCACTGCGCTTCAAGCCTTCTCTTCTGGTGGCTGCCGCGATTCGAATGGTACGGAAGACGGTGCTCAAGCGCTCCGTGGCCTGAAAGTCCCAAAGAAGCCTACGGTTGGGTGTCGGATGGGTGCACCGTCTGATATGTGTAACCGCTCTGGAACAACTTGGTAATGAACGTCGGTTTTAGCTTTGGAGCAGGCTAAAATGCCCTCAAAAAGCTTTGCGCAATAGGAGAAGCAGTCTCTTACACAACTCAACTCTTGCCGAGAGAGTCTACCCAGGAGGCAGAACGTTGCAGTGGTAGTACGATGAGATGCTGACATGACAAGTTTTCAACAACTTGCGCGCAAGGCATGCCCATCGGCTGATGCTGTGGCCACTCACTAATGTACCCTCGGACCTCAAGTAGTTGCTGTCCTGATGCCCAAGCATCCTGCTCTTCTGCCTGCTCCTAGGCACTGGCATGGACATCCTCAAGCTGAAACCTATTGAGACGCCCGGTCAGGGTTCCTAAGGCAGCGTGCTTTCAAGCCTGTTGGGAAAGAGCTTTATAGTACCTGCAGCTGGGGACTAGGTCGAGCACGGCCTTGGCTTATGCAGAAACGTGAGAATGTAGCAGTGCATGACGCAAGGCTCTTGGAGACGTAGCACTAAATTGGGGCTCAGTCGTTTTCGTTTTCTCTTGGTCTGAGCAGCTCACCATCCGAAATTCAGACCGTTGAGATGCCGGTCTGAGGAATGTCCACACATGTTTTATTCCAGCTCTCTTCGTGGCTGGTGCTCCTGAGCTGCAGACATTCCCTCCAATGCGAGCTGGCATGGGGCTGTGGTTCCATTGAACAGAGCCACATCGTCCAAAGCCCACCAGCAAGACATCCTGAGATGAGGTCAATGACGATCTCATCGACCCGCACCACACCCACGACATCCATGAGCTGTATGCGGGCGACAAGAACATGGCACGAAGGGGGTAAGTGCTTGAAGGGAGCTAAGACTTGTGAATATGGCCATCGGCCAGATTGACGGACCGGAATCTACAAGAACTGAATCGAAAGTTTTCTTGAAGCAATAGATGCTGTGCCTCAGACTTCTGCGAGTGTCGGTAGGACTACGGTTCCAGTCTTCACATTTCATGAAGTCGGTTTTAACAGCTCAGGATTCTTGGCCCCTTTTGCTGCATGAAGCTGTGTGGCACGGTATGGTGTATCTTGTTACAAGAACAAGAACAACCTAAACCATCTTCTCAGCACTGCTACTATAACCTTGCAGCCATGACAGGTGTTGATTGATGGAGATCACAACTCGGCCAGGCACCGCATTGGGAAGCTAGACGTGTGTGATGCATCGGCCATTACTCCCTCTCCTTGGCGCCCCTCAGCAGTGGCCATTGCTGGGCCAAAGGGTTCAGACAAAACTGCATGTAATGTACGATTTCAGGGTTGCGTCGAAAGGTCGATTTTTGGTCCACGGATAGTTGCGACAAGAGATGCCCTCACTGTGGAGGCCAGAGTACCTGGTGGACAGTGTCTCCATTTTCTTTTACGCTGCTTGCTTGCATAGTCCAACTGGCGCGCAAGCAGCACCGACTCAGCCATGTCCAGCCGTGGGACGGGCAACGCAAGACTGCATGCCACCATAGAGGCTCATGACAACAGAAGCTGGAGGACAATGCAATTGGAAACACTTCAATGATGGGCACTCATGTCGGCAATGGTCCATAAAGACTGGAAGCCTCAAGCTGAAATTACGATGACGCTCCGAGTCTCGCAGTTCAATCACGGATGTACCGTGAACTGCAACATGCCGGCTTCCGATCTCAGGAACGACTGTGCATGCCCGCAGGACCGGAGAGTTAAGTTCTTCCAGACCATGGAGTTGGATGTGCAGGTTTCATATGGTGTGAGGGGGCCTGGCGGGGGATGCGCAGTTTGCATACGGAGCTGGGGGGCTGCGCCCGCTTGCGGCGAGCATTAGGCAATTTGCCTTTACTTGTCCCAAAGCCTCGGAATGCAAGCCAAGCTGAAAGTGTGCCTGGAGCTGTGCTCTCGTGCCGAAATCTCGCCCCTCCAACACCCTGAACTCCTAAAGTTCCATGTCTCATTCACTAGCTGGAGTTCGATCTGAATACTTTCACTGCTTGCATCGCGGAGGACTTCCCGGCGAGCTTCCGCCTGTGCAAGTCCCTTTGGGACCGAGCGGCATGCCGGAGCAGGCTGGAAGCTCAGTGTCAGCTATCTGGAGTTTCGATGAACATTCGACACCACAGGACGCCGGGCAAACAGCGGTGAGAAATTTTGGCAATGTCGCCTCTGATAATGTGTAAACTCTGTAAACTTCGCCCCAGAGTTGGAGTTATGTTATGTTCGGGAGCAGTGGAGACCTCTTCCGTGCTGCTCGGATGGTTTTTGCACTCAGATCGGCCTAGTGAAAACTTGTTTCTGAGGCCAACGGCACGCATTCTTGGCAGACTAAATATAAACTGTACTAGTTTTCGTCGACGTAGTGATCAAGGCAGAGATGGATATAGATGGATCGAGGCTTCTGATTTGGCAGCTCGTAGAGTAAGTGGGCAAAGCCACGTGGAGGAGAGCGACGTGGACAGGCCTGGCATGTCCGGCATCTTCGGCACGGGCCCCGGGCCTCGGAGCGATGCGAGCGGCAGTGGGCACCCGAGGGGCATCGGTTGTGGTTCCTGGCTGGGCCGCGCATCTCGTGTGCCAACTGATAGATGCTGCTAGGCTAGTTCTCCAGGTTGCGGCCTCCCCAACACATGATCACGCCCTCCACGGTTCGAGACACGGAGAAGCAGCTGGTCATGCTTCTGCGACAATGTGAGTACGTAGCTTCCCACCATGTCGAAAGCATGTAATTGTGAAGATTCGAAGCTCTCCGAGCCAGGGAAAATCGGAGGCAGACCCTTTTGTGTTCGGCTTTTCCAACTTCGGCCACACTTTTGCAAGGGCACTTTTGTGTCGCCTTCGGGGAATGCCTGAAGACGTGGTCGGTATCACCTCCTGTTCAGGTGAGATGGCGGATCCAGACGATGCAGCCATCCAGGAGGCAATTTTAATGTCTTTGATATCGCCTGCAGCTTGACCGCAGTTTGAGCATGGGTTGTTTGGCTTGGAGGTTTCCAAGTTCATGTGTTTCAGTTGCATGCTTGTGTGGGTGTGCCAACGACAAGCCGTTCCAGCGCCGTTGGTTTGAAGCCCCAAGCCCGCGTCATCGAGGACGATCCATCCTCATGAGCCGGTGCACGGCACCGCGAGGAGGTTTGGGAGATGCGGGGTGAAACGGGCCTTCCTGAAGTTGTGAAGGTTGGACCGGCGAGGATCCTCCGCTGTCAGACGCTGCAATTTGCAGGCCCTTGCACAGAGTCCCCTTGCAGAGTCTATACTCCCGATAGCGTTTCGAGATTTAAACCCTTTCTGATTCATTTCGAGCTGAGCCTGCTCCGGAAAGTGCTATGCTGACGAAGGAAAACCTGCTGGCAGCATGGGAGCAGCTTCAGTCGGATAATGCCCTGAACAGACCTGGCTGCAGCAGCAAATTGTCGACACTTGCAATAACTCTGAAAGGCCATGTTGTACAACATCCGCAGATTACCCACCTTGCTCTGGGCCCGGTGCTATTCCTGTTTCTTGTCCACATGTTTTGAACCTAGCATGATTGTACAGCGTCCCTGCTCACGGGATCTCATACGCCACTGGGTCGCCGCTCGTTTGTCTGTCCAAGTGCCTTGCAGGGGTTGCGGAGCTGACGCAAGAGAGTTGCCGAGACTACATTCCACCACTAGGCAAAGCTAGGTCCCAAGAATGAAAGCTGACAAACCGTTGCCGTAGATTGTCAAGAAAGACACTTGGACGTGAATGCGGCATACAGATCCCAAGCGCAGTTCGAGGGCTGATGTCCACGTCTTGGCGGCCGCTGTCCCTGGCAGCAATCCTAGGGTGGGAAACGCACATCTCTCCACATCAGCAGAGTGCTTTGTGGGCCTCCGGTCGAATCTACACGCACCTCTAGAGCATAGCTCCAGTAAACTACAAACTCCACTCAGCAGATGCCAGCAAGAAGTCAGAAGATGAGTCACGAAAGATATTGACTTGGTTTCGGGTCTGCAGGTCGTGGGAGTGGAGGAAGCGTGCAGCTTCAGCTTTAGTTCGAAGTTACTTAAGCCTGTCCAAGCCTGGGGCATGCAGCCATCACCGCACCACCTCTCGCCTGCGTTCAGAGCTAAGCAGCGAACTCCAGCTTAAATGCCTGCGAGTCCTGCAGATTCCCTATCCATATCCTTCTGAGTCGTTAGCGATGCTTCGACGACGGCAGACCATTGGTTCCTTTTGCTGCAGAGACAGCACCACCCTGTCCTGAACTTAGCCCAACATATCCGTTTCACAACTTGATGTCAAGCTGCCCAGCAGAAGGCTGCGTGGTAAAGAAGATTGTATCGTGCATGCAGCAATGCTGTGCGGTGTGAACGACCCCAGGATGACGAACTACACAAGAGCGGGAACCACTCCAAGCGTTGCGGCAGACCTGTCTGTAGTCGCGACTCATAGGCAAAGGCTCGGCGACTTCTCGAGACTGCCCGCCTCGTTAGTTTAGTTCAGCTTAACCCAACAGGCGTGCTTACACTCCATCTTCTGGTGCAGGCTGAGATGAGACAGCTGGCTGAAATCATCGGCAGCAAAGCCACAGCAAAGCCTGAACCTTAATCTCTGTTTTCAGGGGCAAGGAATGAGCTCGCTGATTTGTTTGGAGAGGTTGAAGGCTTGAAGGTGATTCCGTTACAAATGAGGTAGATCACTTCCGCGATGCGGGTGATGATGGTGATGGTGGTGGCAACGATTTGGTGATGGTGCAGAGAATTAGGATCAGGGCAGAGCGAGAGTCAGAGGCGGAATCAGTGATGCCGATGGATGGCTTACTTCATTTAACTTTGGGTCAACGATTCAGCTTGTCCAGGATTTCCCTGATTGGCTCTGGCTTTCGTTATTTAATTTCATTCCAGCAAACACGCAGACTGGGAAGCTCGCTTCGAGGAGACTTGTGGCAGGTACGGCGTTTCAAGTCCGGTCCAAGTACAGGGTGCTTCTTGCAGAGATGCGGCAAAAAAAGCTGAACATCTCCTGGACCGAGTGTGCCAGGTACAGAAGCACTCGAGAACTCTTCCGTTGGCTCCATCTGGATGAAGCCAACCAAGGCATCGTCTCCCGCCTGGCACTCGCAGGGCAATGCAGGTGTCAGATTTCCGCATGGCCTATATCGGCTTTGCATCCAAATTGACCTATACTGGGGAATGTTCACATCCACGAGTGGGGAGTGGCATAATCATAAGAAGTGTCGCCGCGCCTCAGACCACCGCAAAGCCCGTGCATGCTTGACGGTGTCGAGGTGAAGAGTGCGTACGCTTCATGGAGCTCTTCAATTATCCAGCAAAGAGTGGCAGCTCGGCAGATTAAGCAGATGCCAGAGGCGACTGAGCTGGTGTGCAAGTCATGCAGCCAGGTATCGGCGGGATCACGTGCAAACCCTTGCTGTGTTCCGCAGGTGTAACACCATCATGGGTAGCCTGTAGCTTGCCTGTCCGAGGTGAGCAAATGTACAACTTTTTGTTGACCAAGAGTCGCAGCTCAAATCAGGCAGGCTCCGGGGGTGAGGGGCTGACATCGTGGTGCTCGTGTTCCCAGTGCCTGCTGTTCATACATGGACAGAGAGTGCAGAGCGCACACTTTCGCAACACCAAGAAAGAATGGCAGCCACGACTTTGCTCGCTCGCGCTGGCCGGAAGGTGGACTATGCCAGCTTCATGCGCTTCTTCGGTCCCTACATACACCCACAGTGCGCTCAAGGGGAGTATTCGGTCAAAGGAACGCTTGCAGAGAGTTGCTGAGCTTTGTACTTGGTAACATCCATCACCGCGTTTTCGGGTCTCGGTGGCTCAGCACCCTTGGCCATGCACCCATTTGTGACTCAGGTATGAGGAGATCCTCCGGCAGCCGTGGACTAAGATTTCATAGAGCAATTGTGGGGCTCGTTGTCTGAAGGCCCTGGACTGGCCAAGGTTTGTGCTGATCAGCCCACATACAGTCTTCAGGGCCCTTAGGGTATGTTCATAGAAGGTACTTTCTTGTGCTTGGGGCCAAATACACCAGCGTACGAAAACATATAAAAAACGACCGGCGAAGACCCCAGATAGCTGGGGAAGCGTCAGAAAGGTTCGTGGTTTCGGACACAAATAGATGGTTGTCAAAGGTCTTAAGCAGGAAGGTCAACCAGTTGGCTCTTCCTTGTTCCCCCCAGGCAATTGGCTTGGCGCTGTTTTAAGCTCAGGCTTGCCAATTTGCGAAAGGAAATGTCTGGGCTCACTCTTCTTCACATGCCTCAATTGCGGCTTGTGGCGTAATTTAAACTCCACTCGGCCTTTACATTCTTTCGGGTCACTGAGCTGCGTGCTTGCCAAAGTCAAGAAGTTCCTATCCTTGATAGTAACAGTCGACCCCTCATCGTATATCCTGTATGTTACTCTTTCGCCAGTCATTTGTGCTGGCAACATCTTGGAATCTCCGATTCAAAGATCGAGCGTTTCCTTTCTTTGTCTGGACATGCCGAATCAATTTCAGTTGTGGCTCATTCGCTTTGCACGCGTCATACGTATAACCATGAGCATTCTGTCATGCCCTGTGCCGCAATCAGCGCACCAATCTGCCGAAGATAGTCAAACGAGTTGTCATGCAAGTCTGGAACGCACAGCAAACCCCCAAGACACCAAGCTGTTATTCCGTACTCGACAACACATCGGTCAAACAGCTTGCTGCCAATCTCGCCGCATCTACAACGCATGCGGAATAACAGTCGGTGTCAGGTATACCAATGTACCCTGGCGCACAATCGGGAGAGAGTTTCCAGTCGAGTCAATCAAGGCAAGATAGTCTCGGGCCCCTACAGTCCAAAAGTCCTGCAACAATAAACTGCAACACTACCAGTGGAAACGGCATCCCAGTGCAGATTATGTAGAACTGTACACTCATGGAATGACAATTGCTGCAATTGCTGCAGTCAAGCTGCACAATCTTCCTACGTTGCATACCCACTGTCTAGACAAATTTCGCAGCGAGGGCGAACTGACACGGCACGCCCAACCTGCATGCCGACTGCACCCGCTTCGCGTCGGCGGACACGGTGCGCCCCATGCACCTGCATGCCGACTGCATGCCGCTGCAACCGAGGCGGGTACGGCACGCCCCACCCGCATGCCGTTACGCCCGCTGCGGCGGCGATGGACTCAGCGCGCACCACCTGCATGTCGCCTGCATGATGCTGCACCCCCTTCGACGCCGGCGGACACGGTGCGCCCCACCTGCATGCCGACTGCGTGCCGCTGCTCCCCCGGCATCCCCTGCGTCGGCGGTGGAAACTGCGCGGTCCCTTATGTAGCCGTAATGTCACCAGAAACCTTAATAGCCAAAGCTATCTGGGGAACTACGATGAAACGTACAAAAGTACGAAAACATACCAAGCGCACGAAAAAATACCATAGGCATTCGAAAACATGCACTCGTCATACCATGAACATAGGATATCGTACCACGTCTTGCCGGGGGTTCTGCTGTTGGAAGTTGCTGTGGGGAGACTACTATTGTATCTATCCGGCCTGTTCCAAGACCCTAAAGCAGCACCGGCCGACAATATATTTTTTTCTGTATTGTTTGTATTTTTGACTATGTTTTGTATGTTGCCTGTATTTTTTGTACTTTCTGGTATATTGGTAATACTTTCTGGTATGTTGGTAGCATGTCTGGTACGTCGGGGTATTTTCTAGTATGTTGGTAGTATGTTCTGGTACGTTGATAGTATTTTCTGGTATGTTGATGAAGTCTATTTGTATGTTGCTGTATTTTTTGTATGCTGTAAAATGGCGAGAAACTACCCTCTATGAAAAGACCTTAGGGGTGCTGTTGATACACGAGACATGAGGCCAAGAGTCCAAGCCTGAACCCTGCAACCACTGTGTGACCAAATATAATAGGCGACTTCATTCAAAACGAGCTTCCTCCGATGCAGGCACGAGAAGATGCAACCCGCCGGCAGCCCTGATCTTAGTTCGAGAGCAGACTCCTTGCGGTGACTAGCACTCATGTTTCAGAGCTCGAGGCCTCCGCGTCTGCCGCGCAATGTCGATTGAGGTTCTCAGAGATCTCCCAGCCATTTCGCACCGCCTGCCTGGCACACAGTCTTGTCTTCTCGCTGATACAGGCTGTCAAACTCTAGCCTCAGTCTAGCAGCTGGAACACCTTGAGGGCCATGCAAACTACTGTGAAGGCTAGAGAAGCGGGGCCCCGCAGGAGCAGCTGTCGAGGCCGCAAAGTATCCAGTCCTCCAGTCCTTGAGCGGCTGTTCCGCGTGGACAATGCTTGAGGTTTGGAAATTGATCCTAGCCTTGAGGTTCTTCATCGTGCAGAAAACTACGTAAGTGGAGTTCCGGAGTGGAGTAGTTTCGCCACCATCACTGATTTCTCAAATCCTGGTCGCAGGACACGAGTCTAGAACCTGATTCCCTTGAGAAGCTTACGCCCGAAGACTCGCCGAAGACGCTTCTCGGAGAAGAAGCTGCCGCCCCTCCCTGCCAGCACCTGCTCGGGCTGCTTCCGCAGAGTCTTCCTCACCGCTGCAGGTCGCGATCTCGGAAAGGATAATTCTGGGCTGCACCAAGAAATACCATGAACACCAGCTTCGCAGATGTTGGCATGCTGCGTCTGTCATCACACCCCGTCTTGCCAAATGCATGTAAATGCATGAGGTCGAAGGCATGGCCTATGGCAAGGACTCCTTGCACCATTGCAAAGCGCAGGGCTGTCCAGCTGCTTCTAGGGGGACGAGGTCTGCCGGCCAACTAGGCCCCATCAGCCTGCCTCCGACTGGCCTCGCAGGACTTCGGCAGCCCCCCTAATTCCAGCAAAGCCTCCACTTCTGTAGGCGGCTGGGAGCGCAGAAGGGTGTGCGTCGGGACCGGCAATGGGCTGTGGGAGGAATGAATGCAAACTTTGGGAATCGCTTGAGGACATCATCATTGCAACGGTTTCTCCACGTCTTGTCATGAGTTCTTGCATGCAGAAATAGGCTGGATAAAGAGTTTCGAGCCCGGATCTGCAGTTTGACAACTTGAGGGCACCCGAGCTACTCCCGAACGAGCCCCGTTTTGAGAACGGCAGGTGCTTGCGATCGCTCCGAGGCTTCTTCGGTGCCTTGGCTGCGTCTTTTGCTCAGGCTTCGAAGGCTTCGCTCTGAGAAGAGTGCACAAGAAAAAGGCATGTTGTTGACATCTTGGCTCCTCTAAGTGGGTGTGTTGAAAGGCTAGAGGTGAGGGCTGGTCCGCTTCACGAGAAGCCTGGTTAGGTGTCGTGACTCCCGACCAAGCAGATGCCAGATGTTGAACCCGAGGTGATGATGGTAGGAACGACAACAGCAATGGTCTCCGTCATCATGGCCGCAGTCATGCTCATAGTGGCGTTGAGAACAGAAGTACCAAGACAGCAACATGAACAGCTATGATAGTCACCCGGATGTTCATGACAGCTACAAGTTAGAGTCGTTACTACGCTCTTGGCAGAGCTGTGGCGAATCAAACTTGCCGTTCTCTCAGTGTAGTAATTGGACTGGCGCTACCAGTAATAGTAAGCCAAGGGGCACTTTTGAGCTTCGCCAGTGCACAGGTGCCAAGCTCGGCCCAGGCTGCGAGGTGCTTCGGGCAGCGTAGGGACTTAGGGGGTCAAAAGGGATTTTGGATTTTTGGATGCCCCTGTTTTCAGATGCTAGTTGCAAGCATTGAGGTTGTGGAGCTAGTTGCATCATAGAATCGGGCTTGCAGGATGCTCAGGGAGTTCCTTCTATATCGCCTCTCACTGGCCGTGCAGGTGCTTTGAAGGTTCTGGTGAGGGGCTGTACCGGGGTGTTTCAGGTTTCGATGCCCGATACCCGTTGCAGTACCGGTTTGGACGGGGGGTGTTGCAAGAAGGACCTGAACTACACGGGGTGTTGGTTTCGATTTGTACCCTTACAGTACTGTACTCAGCGCTGTTCAGCATGCACTCCTTTACAATCTCGGGCATGGCACAACCACTTTGTATCGGTCTTCGCAGGCAAGTGCTGTCAGGTGGCGAGGGGGAAATGTGCCATCATTGCTTTGGATTTCGCTAGCACAGGATTTTCCGATTATCCTTTTTGCACGGTCTCTTCGGAATTCAACTCCGAGATTCTCCCTAAATTATTGCAACCTAAAATCATGGGAGTCTACCCTGCCGCACCTGGTTCATGTCCACCTGCTCGGAAGGCCGTTCGCACCCGCTCCTCGTGGACGCCTGAGCGCCCGACTGACTTTCTGATCCCTGTGTCGGGTGTGAGGTTCTGCATTTGCATTTTGGTTGGTGCCTGAGTGACACCGGGCTTCTCTGTTTTTGTTTTGGGTATATATGAGCAAAGACCGCCGGAAGATGATGGCGATTGCGGTCCAAGAAGACATGCCAAACTTGATAACTAGGCCGAAGGCCAGTCGGCATTGATGTGGACTAGTGACTGGTGTATGAACGGCCGACCAGCCCACATGCCAAGACTTGTCAAATTGGAATCCGCAAATGTTCGATACTCTAGCTCCGGGGTTTTGCAAATAGAGGAAATTTTAGAGCGCATTACCCTGCGTCTCCGGAGCATAGAGACTAAACCCGGGCAGAGATTTGGTAGATCGTGAACCTTCATCTGGGCAGAGGGAGTGGGATCTTTGCCGCACATCGTGATGTGTCGTCCAGCCACCAGTCCCAGAGCTCCTCTCGAAGATCAGGGTCGGAGTCCCGTTCTGTTGCAGCAGGCCGCGTCTCGGGCGACGGAGTGCCACGGGTGCACCGGCCTTGCCGGGGGTGAGGAACGGCTTTCGAGAAACGGGGATGCAGAGTTTGAAGGTAACCGCGAAGTTATGTGAGGTCAGGCCCGTAGAATGTCCAAGCCTGTGCTTGCCCGATTTCAACACCTGATGTGCTGCCGCAGGAATCTGGCCTCGAAGACCGATTCATTTTCACACCCTTTCTGTAAGAGGAGGTTCCTAGGGAAGCGGCCATGGGCATGTAGGCTCGTGCAGGCTGACGGGTGTATGGCTAGTTGCGTACAAGATGCTCCAAAAGTTGTGCATTCGTGATGTCCCAGGCCAGACTACGGGCAAGATCGGTTGACTTCCACCAAGCAATCAGTAAAGTGTGGCGGGGGGGGGGGGGCAGGGCGCAACCCCAGCCTTACAGAACAGACGCCCCGAGAAGACCCGCCCCTCTGTGTAGGTTAACCAGTGACCAGGAGTGACAGCTCCGTCGCCTCGTCCAGTTAATTGTTGCCATGGCGCAACCCACTGCCGAAAGCAATGCAGAGGACGATGAACAGGCCTGGCTCTCGAGTTTAAGATTGCAAGAAATGATCAACGCTGAAAAAATACTCTTCGGGTTTGGAGAGCTCGTGCCGCTTGGCTGTAGGTCAGAGCTTTGGGGGCTGGAGCCGGATTCACTTCCTCAGGTATTGGCTTTGCATAGATGGATTTTTTTGAGGAGAGTGTACACTACGGATCTTCTGGATGCACGGATCACCCACAACAAGTTTGAATTATATTTCGGTCCGAACAGAGCGAATGGACACACGGATGATCAAACTGCCAAATTGAGGTTCATGTTGCCGGGATAGCCATCTTTACGAGTCTCCCACTTGTCAGGACGATGGAACGATCCGCATCATCGAGACAGAAGCATTGCTGCCACCGGCATTTGCTGCTATGTGGCGCAGCTGGGCATGTGATACGCGTGCTTGCCAGTCAGAGCAGCCAGCGAGCAGTTGGCTATTTCGGAAGTTAGTGCAAATTTTCGCCTTCGATGTTCTCATCTCACGCCAGGATATTTGTCAGTCCATGGTCCAGAATTCCGGGTGCATTCAAAAGAATTGAGACATTCGTGGATCTGAGGAAGCGGCATCCTGTGCGACGTGGAAATTCGAGTTGAGGCTTGCAGCTTGGCATCAACACTGCAACATGTTGCCTGCCCCTACGCACTGGGGACTCACCAGTTTCTAGTGTTGATGAATCAAACCTTCGACGCCCAGAGCTACAACTACAACTGCACTGCATGCACAGTGCCCGGTGCGGCCAGCACCAGATGCGTGGTCAAGTCCACTGCTGAGGTTCATTCAAAGCTCACCGCGTTGTCCTGGCATCGTGTTCTGACTACATGAGGGTGTCCCGGCTGCCAGCATTTGCAGCATGCATGCTCAGCTTCGACTTCGACGTATGCTACGCATATGGCCATAACTTTCCAAAGAGCTGCTTCCGCGTCTCTGTTTGGTTTGCCCACAGCTTTCAGTGTGACAGTAGGGCTGCTTGCATGATCCACGTTTCTCTCTGGCAGTCGCTGCAATCCTGTCGACTTTGGAACGCGTGTTGTAGGGAAAGAGCATGTACTGCGAACCCACTCAGTTCTCTACCTATCTTCAGAGCTGCAAGTCCCATGCAAGCCTGAGCAGGCCCGGTTTTGCATTGGCATGGCCGACAGCAACTGCGAGTCGCTGGATCTACCGGACATGCCGGCCTCAGCCCTTTGAATGAAAGCATCGCTCGCGCCGACGTCGGAGAGCGAGCGGGGGGGGGGGTGGGACCTCGAAAGGGACCGGTGGCAGTCGGGAGCAGCCAAGAGCTCCCAGGCCGAGGCCGCTGTTGGGGTCCTTGGCATTCGCTGCAGAACGTCGCGAAGTGTTTCGAGTCTAAACCTTTTCGAGAACTGAGGCATTCGAGGCGGTCTTGCAGCACATGTACACAGGATCCTGCTCCGCGGACTGCAGATACTACCAGATGGTACCAGATGGTCCTGTTCGTGAATTCTTCGTCTCTGGAGGAGTGTGATGTTTGGGGTACTTACTTCAGGTCTACGTGCGAGGGTTCTCAGAGCCTCGTTTGCGGAGGGACTGCAGGGAGGGGTTTCCATGAAGGCTCTCAGAGCCCTGTGTTTGGACTTAAGCCGCTGTGCTCACCGTGCTCTGAGTTTTCAAGCTGGTTATGTATTGGATGTGGCTGACAGGCGCCCCTTCTAGGGCGTCTTCGTCTCGCGGGCTAGTGTTGCAAATGCCACCGACTGTTACAAGCAACGGCAATTCTGCGAGCCGCTGAGGTTTTGATGAGCACCACTTGTTAACCTGTAAGCGAAACGAGAGGTATGAGATATCTTGCAACGATTTCAGCTTGCAGGAATCCATGTACTTCTGGTCATACCGCCGCAGGTGTGGGCTGTTCGATGTATGGCTCCTTTTGAATGATCACCATCCAAGCATGTACCACTATATTAGGAGACAGAGGTCGATAATCTACCACGGGCTCAAGGTATAGTTCCAGAGGATCTCCTAGTGCACATCCTCGAGGCCAAAGCTCCGGTTGGGCAGGGCTTGCATGGTGTTTTGGGCCAAGGTTGCAGGTTCATTGGGCTTTGCTGACCTGATATTGTCTTTGCTGCAAGCCGAGGCATAAGGATAGCTCCTGTCTGAGCTTATGTCCACTCTTCTGGTGCAACGAATAGCTTCAGCTACACTTCCAGACCGCAGTAATGCCAGCAACCATGACAATAATTGGTCTGAAAAACCCTCACGCGCAGGCCGCTTCCAGGCTGCAGTACCTCAGACTCTTGGAGCTGACGTGGCACGTCGCAGAGGCGGCGCATTGTGACAATAGTGGCGGTAATGGCTGTAAATGGCTGTAACAAGGAGACAAATAACCAATCGATCCAAGTAGGCACATCGACGACCAGCTCTGTCCAACAAGGGGTTTGGAGACTTCATGTCGTCAAGGAGTCAAGGGCTTAACTAGCTGTCTCTGCCGGTGGTTGAACAGGACAACAGCCTCTATTCTGTCAAAGCCCCAGGGCTTTCGCCGAGCAGCTCCAATGATTCTGCCTGACACTTCGCCCGTGTAGGAGCGACTTTCTCCGAAAAACTGCCTCCGTATCTGGGAAGTGGCTGACCGGCTGTCCCTTACGAAGTTGCTGAACGTGCCTCGGCTACTGATGAGAAGGTTGTGCTCGAGAAGTGTAGGGATATTCAAGGCAAGCTCTCAGATAGTTGAGGTGTGCCTGGAATAGTCTTAGCACTTGTCCGGTGAGTTTTGAAGTAGAGTTACTGGCTTCGTACTCGCTTGTGTTGGGCGGGCTTCGGCATCAGGCTTCGTCGTAGTTTGCACCTTGCCTTATCGTCCTGGACTCCATTCCCTGTACCATCAAAGGAACAAGCTAGACAATCTCGTGGGAGGATTCTCCTTGGCTTTCCTATCGAAACACTGGGAGAGGCGGCAAAGATCATGTGCATCGGCAACTTCGAAGATATCGCGGCGGAGTCGGAGTTTCTTGCGCGCCTTGGACTTCCCTTGCAGCAAATCTGGCCAGAATGCCAAGCCCGGAGTCGAAGTTGACAGTTCGGGATAAGGGCCGGCGTGACCCCAGTCCTTTCACAGTGAGCTCTCCCGATGCAACGCACGCTTTTCTCAGTTTGGCTTCGGAGGCCCCAGGTACAGCTTAACGCTGCAGCCTTGAATTTTTGGACCCAGCGAGCGAGAATTACCTTAGCCCAATCACTGTTAATCGCTGTTACTCGCTGTCGTCGTCATCGTCGTCGTTGTTTTGCTTTGGTGCTGGCGGCGGCGGCGATCGCAGCCGCGGCAGCTGTTTTTGGTCGTGTGGTATAAGCTGCATCAAACTGAGTGTGGAACTCGTCGAAGCCAGCGGCGCTAACACTACGCTTTTAGTGTGAGGATGAGTGCTGAGCGACTACTCATGCTGCTTGGGGAAGACGACCTGAACATCAGCAAGGAGGAGGCCTCCTTAGGGCTTAGGGACGTTTAGGCTGTGCTTCCCTGAGGTTCGCATTCCGGAGCGCAGGTGAAAACCCTGCTTATTGGAGCCTGCACGCTGCAGTCTAGGAAGGGTTTCTCATGTTTTGCAGGTACAGGGAAACTTCTTCGCAGATGGATTTTCGACCCCTCGACGTTTGAGATTGGGTCTATCCTCTGTTGCGGTGAAGACCATGCCGGACGACGTTTGTTGTGTCCCTCAGGTTGTTTTCACAGCGGTGCGGCGTTGGGTGAATGCTCAGGTGGACCTACCACCGCAGCTTTCCCATGCTTTGATTGGGCACGGAAGTTTTCAGAATGGTTTACGAAATCGATCGAATTCGCGCCTTCACGGTCACGATAGTGCTGGTCATACCTTGTGCTTTGCGCAGTTGTGACCTTTGTTTTGGGCTCATAAGCGCAGAGTCTTGAGTCTTAGTTGAGCTTGCACATGCACGGGCTAGATTCTAGATATTCCAGGCTCTGCTTTTGCTGCTCGGTCGGTGATTGGGATGTAGAGTTCTGCCTGCAGCTGCCCCACTGCATTGGACGACTAAGAGCTGCATGTATTCTGCTCTCGCTCGCTCTCTCTCTCTCTCTCTCTCTCTCTCTCTACCTCTTTCTCTTTCTTGATGGCTTATCGCCCTTTCCCTGCCCCTTCCCCGTTAGCCCTCCGATGCGCTATCCTCGGGGCGACAGAGCCCGCCGTTTTGACCGACGCGCCTGCGGGTGGCCGAACTCGGGTAGTGTTCACGCACCTCGTGCCGTGCTTCCCGAGTTAAATGCCGAGCGCTGAGGCAAACTCTCTTCGAGCTCTTTTCCAAGGTGCGCTTTCCAATCATGTCGAAAAGCTTTGTCACGGAGATCGTGCGGGCAGACCCCTTAATGGCAGTGCCTCAGCAGATCAGACTCCAGCCTCAGAGGTTGTCGGTTCCTAGCAACGGCAGCACCAGCAGTGATTGTAAGTTTGGTCGGATTCTTGTCCCTTGTACCCATCGCCAGAGCTTGCTTTCGAGCAGTGGCATCCACAGGCACCTGAGACGCACTGGCGGCCAGAACTGGCAGACGGAACAGAGCAGCCAGCACAGTGAATTGCACAGTGCCATGTGCTCTTTAGCCCACGATGTACTGTTATTACAAGCAAACAGAGGCCTCGAAACATTGACATGCCCACGGCAAGCGCACACACACACCCCTTTCTCGAAGAGCTCACAAAATCGTGCTTGCCCAGGTGCCCCAGGCGCTGCAAGCACTGCTAGACGGGATGCAAGATCCGCAGCCGCAGCTGGCGTGTAGCACTTCCGTATACTTGAGATGTCATGTCCAAGTACTCGGTACTACAGCTTACACGTCCCCTTTGCATGCTTCCTGCCCGGACCAAGATCTCGAATCTAAGAACCACCTGGACCAAGGAGATGATCAAGTCGTGTGCAGAGTGAAGGTTGGCCAGACTTCCCTTGTTACAGCCAGACAGTCCTCAGCTCATTCCCCAAAGTCCTTGATTCGGGTGGGTGAGGTCAAAGTGATAGAATGCGCACTGAGGACGGTAACTACCGTGTCGACACGCAGCGCACGCGACAGAGGCGGCGGCTAAAGTTTGACAGCTCCCGTGTCGTCGGGAGCCTCGGACTTGATGAGCTGAGGATGAGGATTAAAGTCATTAGAGTGTTTAGCTCGTCATGCACACCGTAACGAAGTGGCAGCAAGCGAAACCCATCCGACACATGCAGAGACACCCCAGTACCTGTATTTCCCGACCTACAATAATCAAGACGGGAACCACGCGATGCCACGCAAAGTTTTGTGATCGAAACGGCGTTCACGAGAACGGGCACCAGGAATTCCATCGAGTTTCTCTGCAACGGCTCGCTTGTGCGAAGTCTTCGTGACTGGGCCTAAATTTCGGCCGTTCAGTCTTCAACACACCGAAGTCTTGCAGCGATGATTTGATAATTACCGGAGTGAAGTTGCTTTGCAGCGGCACTTGCTGGGATCACATCGTCGACTCAACCGACAGTTCATTTTCGTTCAGCTGTCTTCTGCGGATCGGTTACATCGTGGGTCCGGGTCAGGTGATAACTCTTTACGGCAACTGGCCCATAATGATTCATCGTTTTACCATGATCGTACTCACTGTTGGTTGCCAGTGGAGCTAGCTTGTGTGACTGCTGAGGGCAGCGCTTGTCCGGGTGGCTTATTTAAGTCTCTTTAGGGATCGCGCTGTGTCGGGGTGCAGCGGGCTCATAGAACTACCTATCTTGTCAAAGCTTCGGAGCTCTGCTATGGTAGCTGGACCTCCGCATACCTAGCCGTTACGCAGGTGATGCACGATCCTTTGCGGTGGCAGCACAGCCCCTGTCACCGGACGGCGGAAACTTTTATGTTTCTTGGCCATCTTGATTTCGGAGCGGAATCTTATTGCGAGATCGGAGGGTTCGCATGTAACCTGAACATCAAGCGTAGGCCTGCGCACAGTTGTGTGAAGAGCATGCTGCCTGAAACAGCAGTTCCGACTATTTCGGAGGCCTGTCTTACCTGGTATACTGGCAGCATCGTGTACATTGGTGTTGCCACGGCACCAGACAACTTGAATTCTTGGCAGGCAGGCCGCGTCTCGTGAAGTATGCAGTTGTATTCTGACTTACTGCAGGAGAAGTTGGATAGTTCCGGGATCCGACCTTGTAGGTCTGTGGGACAATGCTCACTGCTGGGCGATCTGCGCATGCATTGGTTGTAAGATGTTGTAAGGCAGTGTAGACAGTGTAGTCCTTTGTGTGCGCAGGGAGATAAAACTCTCTAGTGCAGGCCTGGGTCTGGAATCCTTCGCATCCACAGTTCTGCCGGCATCGCGGTGGGAACATGGAGTGTCCAGCCGCAATTTCGGAGTTTGCGCTTTCCACTGAAGCGAGGAGCGGACATGTGTAACTGTCGCTACATTTTTCTTGTTTTCTCAGTTGGGCAAAGCTTCGGATATCTTAGTGTCTTAGTCAGCACCCCCCCCCCCCTTCCCCACAAACTGCCTATCTACGCTGACGCATAACATTCATGAGATCCGTGAGAAACACCAGACAACCCGGCAAAGCTTCCGAATCCTCGGGCCCTGCTCCACTCCCAGGCGAAGCACTAACTTCGGCTCGATGAAGGTTGCGCAGGGCGATGTTATCGGCGTTCTGCGACAGGGAAACACTCTCATCTTCAGCCTCCTGGAGAAGTTTTCGCATGCAGGGTTGGAGGGTCTTGATTCAAAGCACTTCAATCCCGGCCGCATTCGTTCACCACATGTTGAAAGAGTTTAAGCTCATGGGCTCTTCGGCTGACCTGCCTCGTCCCTGCCCCTCCTTCCCTCCCTACCTCCCTCCTCCTGCCGTTGGCATCCCTCCCCTCCCACTCTCACTCTCACTATCTCTCTCTCTCTCCCTTCTCTCTCTCTCTCTCTCTCTCTCTCTCTCTCTCTCTCTCTCGCCGCCAACCCCCCAACCAAGAAAACAACATCAGTGCTGCGACGTTG
>CAJNJA010085875.1:0-14665 GCA_905231915.1 Symbiodinium necroappetens
TCTCTGACCTTCTGACTTACTGCAGCATAAAAACTTACATACTATACTCTACACATTACTATACTATACTCTAATCTACTCCACTGTGCTATACTTTACTACAACACCATATAGCACAACATGTTGCAGCCATGTTGGGGGTCTGTGGAGGACCAGGTCGTCGACGCGTCTTGTGGCAGAGACTCTGGGCAGACGAGCGGCGCGTGGTTCGAGAGTAGATCCCCACCGGGATCTCCATGTCCTTCTTACAGACTCCCTTCTTTTCCCTCTCGCATGGCTGAGGAACTATGCCCACTAGCGAGGTTGTACAGGTGCTAGCCTTCTAGGGTTTAGGGTTTAGGAGACTTCTTTGGAAACCTACAAGAAGTAAAGAAAGGGTCCCTAACATTGGCCGAGTGTCGGGTGAAAGAACCAGAGGCAACCGCACCTGCATGCGCGCATTTTCGGAAGGACGCTTGATGGAACCCACACTCCCAAGTGAAGTGCAGTTTCACTTGCATCGGCGATACATGCAGCCCACCTCGCACGAAGGCTCTGATACTTCTCTTTTTGCCGCCGCTTCAAAAAGGATCTGACACTCAGGACTCCGGGGCAACGGACTTCAGATCCAAATCCCAAGCGTTGGCCAGGGTTTGCCTAAGCCAACTTCAAGGAATCGACGATACCATCCAAATAAGCCTTGTTGGCCGTCCCCTGACCAGGGGGAGGATGCACGGAAGGGCTCCGGGTTGTCCTTACGGTAGACTTTGAGGGGTTCGGATTCAAGGAGAAGTTCACGCCCCAAAACCAGGGCTTTCCATGGCTCTTCCATACCATGGGAGTTTGGATTAGGGGGACCCTTGGGGATATAGACCCTCTCAATAAGGTCCCGTTTAAGAGAGCCATAAGTAGGGTTAAGAAGGGTCCCCTTTAAGGGGTCTCCCTAATCCTACTACTGAGGATACCCAGGGCCTGATACTCCGGCAGCACGTGCTTCTCCGTTGCACTCAAGTAGGCTGCCACGATCACGCCTTTACTCCTCAGACTGGCTTGGGTTTAGGGTTTAGGGTTTTGGACTTTTTTGCATGTGACTTTTCCCGATCGAAGGACTTAAAGTCCTCAGTGCAGAGTGGTTTTTTGACTGAAGGGACCTCAAAACCGAGATTTTCACGAGGCCGCAGCTTCGTTCCGAGGTCCCTTGTCGACAGCAAGCTGCCCAAGAGCCTGTTGTTGGACACTGCAGCCAAGGGTCAGGATGGCCTTGACGCGCCAGTATCTGTTCTGTGCCACCACCCCACTCTGTCCCATCGACCGCGCGGCTTCCGCGTTGAGAAACTTTGTCAGCACCTGCAGGAAAGGGTGGGTCAAGGCTGAGAAGGAGGAGCTGAAAGGTGAATTTCCGCAACACTCTTGACAGGCTGCGCGAAAAGAGAGAGCTGATGCTGGGCCCTCGTCGGTGATGTCCTGGGAGCAGCTTTGAGTGCAGAAGGACTTGTGGATTTCCACGAAAACCATGTTGATGGTCACTCTACGAAGCTAGTCTCACAAAAAAAGGACTGGAGCATCTACAGGTGAAGATGAACTATCAAATGCACTTTGCTATATACTGAATAGTATATACCATAAGTATGCAGAGTATATACTATTATTATAGCAAATTATAGCCAGCCTTATAATGCAAGGACTGCAAGGACATACGAACTCCTTGAGTTGCACCAGGCCGATAACCTTAAACGCCAAGCTCTCAACCTCTCTTGAGACCGGAAGTACCGCAAACCCCAACATCCGGGCTTACCCCAAAATCTCTACTTGGAGGTTCATGGATGGGGAGTCTCAAGTAGGGTTATAAGTAGGATAACTATAGCAAGAACCCATATTTTACAGGTCTTCTAACCCCACTTAAAACTACCCGAAACCCTAAGCCCTAAATCCATGAACCTCTGATGAGAAGGGGCAAAAAACGACTAAGCTCCGACGCCGAGCCGGTTCCCCGAACCTAGACTACAGTGTTTGTTGCTTAGGGTTTGGGGTTAAGAGCCTAGAATTGAAGGGTATGAACCCCTTATTATAAAACCCCCTTGCAAAGACACTGTAATGAAGCCTGTACATAACTCAAGGCGACGAACCCCTATGAAGCCCAATACGAAGCCCTTGTATTTTCCGCCTCAAAAATCCCTTTGCATCCCTAGGAGAAAAACCTGTAAAACTTCTGAGGGCTATGAATCCCAATGAAACCCTACATACAAAAAGCCTATAAAACCTCATCCCTCGCCGCTATACATTGAGGGGTTTTTGGACCTCTGAGTGACTGAGCCGCAAGATCCAACAGAGCCGAGGCCGACTGCAGGCTGCCAACGCTGGCATTAAACAGGGAGCCGCCTGTGATGCTAGGGAGCGTTTTTTTGAGCTCCTTGGTACACTTCTCGAGGGTTTTTTCCCTCTCGCATAATCTCGAGGGTTTAGCATTTAGGGTTTGGGGAGCCATCTGTGATGTTGGGGTGGTTTCGCGGTGTTTTTCGGACTTATAGGGTTTATAGGCTTAAGGGCTTTACGATTCCTGGAGTTTACCGGATTATAGTTTATAGGTAGCGGGTTCTGGGGTTTAAGTTGCTAAGGTCTTTGGGTTAGAATTGTTTAGGGATTTCGGCGCGCACACTTGGACAAGCCAGGCGAGGTTAGTGGAGCGTAGTCCGTTGAGGAGACACATCCAAGACTGCTCGACTAACATCAAGCGAATACATAGGCATTTCGAACATGTTTGGATTTTTAGATTTGGGCCTCGCTACAGCCGCTACAGGTATAGAGTCATTCAGCACAATACCAGGGTGAGCCAATAAGGCGGTTTGAGAAGGAATCTTAACGCTCCATAAGTGAAACATGCGTGCGTTAGGCCGATTCAGGGTTTAGGACGGGAAGGGGTGAAGGGTTCAAATACCATCAGCCGCCTGTGATGCGGAGTTTAATCTTGAGTGGTACAGGTTAAGTGGGGTTTGTAGCTTTTACATACGTACTCGTACTGATTGCTTGGGGTTCAGGGTAGAAGCCTGGAGCTATTAAGAACTCGACAGAATTGCAGACCTGCCTACCGACCGGCCGCAAAAATGCATACCAAGACCAATGCAGCTTCTGCTGGCCAGCCGGTGGTGAAATTCAAAGTTCCAAACAAGCGGTTCAGGGCTTGGGTGCTGTTGGTGATCGTGATGGTGGTGGTGGTGCTGCTGCTGCTACGGAGGTGGCAGTGGGGTATGGCTGTGTCATCGTCGCCGCAGCGCTTTTTCTCAACCATTCCCTGTAGCTCTTTATGCCCCACAAGACAATGCGGGAATAGATGCCCGAGCGAAGATGCTTGCAAAAAGTGCCTTTTCGTGAAGCGATCAGGAGGATCGGTATCCCTAAACCCTAAACCCTTTTTGCCCTTAAACCCTAAACCCCTAAACCCTCCTTAAGCTGGCCTGCAATGGCCTGCTCCATGGACTCCGCACTCTGGAAGGTCTGCGTGTTGGGCGTCAAGAAAGGCCTCAGCTGTCAGGCCCCCCAGCGCATTTAGGGTCTAGGGGTTTAGGGTTTAGGGTTTCACCAGAAATTGCTGAAGAGCTTCAGAGGGCTGTTTCTGGACGGAAAATAGCAATCATCATTCTACTACTCATGACAATTAACTCACCATATTTCGCTGAAAAACTTACCTAACCGGCCCTCCTGAAGGAACGGCCCAGTGTGTTCTGGGACTTTGGGGGCTTCGAACGATTTCACCGCAGCACATGATCTCCCGCCAAGAACACTAAGAAATACGCAGAGGGCTATAGGGTTTAGGGTTTAGGGTTACAAGCGCCAAGTTTTGTGCAGTTTATATACAGTAGGGCGTCCCCGAACACAGCGGAAGTTAGAGCACGCGCCTCGCGGTCACACTAACCGCGCAACATAAGAAGCCCAAAGTGTTCTTACACTACCCAAGGCATCTATGTCATCGGTGCCGAGAAACTGAACTTTCTTAATTTGGCGGTTCAAGGTACCTCGATAGGAACTGAACCAGTAAATCGAGGATCAAATCCAGCTTGGGCACCCCAGCTATGAAACGAGTCCTCCACTCTAGCAATGTCGTCTAAAGCTTGGGGGTTTCGGCTGCGGGACGTCGAGCAGACTGTGGTGTCCCGGAAAGACCTAAACGCTAAACCCTAAACCTTAGACCCTAAACCCTAAACCCAATTACGTTGGGAAAATAGCTCCGGATGTCCGGGGGACCCTGCGCTGCCGAGATGCTGGATCAGCTCCAGAGCTACCTGCTCCTTCGTCAGCGGAGGCTGCGTTACCTCCGTTTGGCAGCCGAACTAAGGCGCTTTTCTAGGCTGGAAGGGTTTAGGCCGGTTATACGAACTCACAACTCGCACTTACCGGAGTAAGCAGATTCTAGGGTTTATGGTGTCTAATACTCTCTCACAACTCGGAGAAGCCAGGCGAGGTTCCATAGGTTCCAGTCGGCGTGATACTGGCACATGAACCCTTGACCACGACTATACAGACAAACAAAGCACAGCCAGAAATAGCATCCATTACACGTCGTGGTCAGGAGTTCAAAAGGAAACTAGAGGTGTTCATTTTAGGTGTACATCAGTGCCCCTGCGCGGCACAACAACAAAAGAGAGGGGCGAGGTGGGTACCATCCTTTGGATACCAAGTCAGTAGCAGGAAGGCCTAACCAGAAGAAAAGCAGATAACGCTACACGAAAGCGATATGAAAGGCCTCCCCATAGTGTCAAGGTAACTAGGTGCATCTCATTGGATGGTTTACTACTCTTCCAAGACAACCCTGGCTACAACAAACTTATCCCTAAGTGGAAGTACCCGGTGCTGCAGCAAGATTCGTACAAGGAGGCGAAACTGCTTCGACATGTCGGACAAACTAACAAGGCGGGTATCAGTACTTCTGGTTCAGGTTTAGGTCACATCTCGCATCCAGAGGGTCACCAGCAAGCTAAAACAAGGCCACATGCCTGAAAAAAGGCCGATCCGAAGCCAGGGACTGCTTCAATACCTTTTGTTGGAGGTTCTATGTCTTTTTAAGGGATCTGGGCAATCCTCCAAGATTGCGCACCCCATGAATATGTCAGGCCACATGACCCCTGAAACTCGAAAAGCTATCGACCATGATAGTTCAGTGTAAGGCAGGGTTTATAGTACAAACACGAAACCATGAACCCGCAGGTTACGCGACATGTTCGGCCACCTCACTGTATTTCAGCAACATGTCATCACAGGCGAGATGCATGGTTTGGGCAGAGTGTCATACTCTGAGCCTGTCAGCTTCAAACTTCCCTCAACTGGGCCGTCTGCTGCCTTGACGTGCCCTGTAGACACTTGGTTGACTCCCAGACCTTCCTCATTGGCTGTCGGCTTGCAGTGCTCTGCAGCTCCCAGGTCTATTGCTTTCAGCTGGGTCGGAGCACGCAGGTTCCCCCTCGGCCCGGCAGGGTTCCAAAACCCACGAGTCCAGCTCCTCTTGACGGCCAAATGCGGTACCGCTCAGTTTCTTGCAGGCATCCAAGCCAGCTGCGTCCAAACAGTCAAGGAAGACCAGGTCTCCCAAGTGTCAGATTTGCATAGTTACTCTAGTAGTTTAAAGGTGTTTTTTTATGGATCCTTATCGCAACAACCCGTTACAAATGGGTACTCCGGGATTGAAAAACCATGTCTTGTGGTTGATACTGCAGTATAGCACTTAGTCACAGTCTCTGTAAGCCCTCGTGCTTCCAACCCAAAACGCGATAAACCACCCCACCAGCACGGTACCCCACACCCTTAACCCGCCTGCCGCCCCACTCTCGTCTTGTTGGGGTGGGCAGGTGCTGGTCGAGCGATCAGCGAGACCCTGTGAGGGAGCCCCAGGTGGGCGACCGAGCCGGCCTCCAGGCTTGCCTACCCCTCCACAGCCCTCCCGTTCCCTGGTATTGCCCCAAAACCCTGGCTTCGCCACAATGCAGCAACCGCAGTAACAACAAGGCGAAAATCCGGCGCCGAAAACACACTCCTTCAGTCGTGCATGTATTCTCGCCTTACTTGTGCGAAGAAACATATAAAGTCGTATGCCTTGAGAGTTTGCGCGCGTCCACAAAACCGCGCTTTCGTTTGGCACACCCCAAGTCTTAAACCCTAAAACCCTGAACCCTAGCTATACACAAGACTCAACCCTGGGGCTCCCAGACTCCAATCAAGCCCCACAGAAACGAAACTCCAATCAGTTTTTGGGGTTTAGGGTCTGGGGCTTAGAGGGTTTAGGGTTTAGGGTTCAAGGGTTTTTTCCCTCCCCACTTAGCTAGGGTTCAGGGGTTAGGGTTTAGGGTTCAGGGCAGCTTCGGGTTTAAGGTTTAGGAGTTTAGGAAGAATACGAACAAGATCGAAGCCTCCGACCAGGAGCTGGTCTGCAGATTTGGGACTGAGCCGGAGAAGCGATCAAGAAGCCTCAGAAGTTTTGGATTCAAGGTTTGGGGGAAAGAGGATATCTATATGCATATATCTATATACATCTGAATGAACGAAAGAAGTTATGTATGTATGTATGTATGTATGAATGAATGAATGAATGAATGAATGAATGAATGTAAGAATGAATGAATGAATGAATGAATGAATGAATGAATGAATAAACGAATGAATGAATGAATGAACGTATGCATGTATGCATGTATGCATGTAAAAGTGTGTGTGTGTGCTTGCTTGCATGCATGCATGCACTTATGTACATACATGCATGTATGTTGAAGTGTAAAAAGCAGAAGGGTATTGTCGCCCTAGCAGAGGGCGGCCCGGAGGATCGAGGACCTTCCGCTCTCTTACCTCAATACAAGTCAAGAGGCAATGTCGCACTCTCTTCAAGTCTAGCGCAGCATTTTCCCACTTTTCGCATAGGCTGCAAGTGGCTCCAACTTGTTGTTGACAAGTGCCACGGGAAAGCGAACACGAATTCACCCTCAAGTGCTGAAGTTCAGCCCAACATTCTCTGGCGGGAAAGACTCGCGAAATGTTGTACGCGCTGCAAGCGCAAAAATCTTTGTACTAAATGCGGTCTCGGTTACCACTGGTTCTCCAACCCTCGAACAGAAGTCCCTACCGTACCTTGGAATGCGAAGCCTCCACAACGAGTTCCCAAACGAGGCCACTGGAAGCGTAACAGGCGCAGGATCGAGACATCACCGAAAGCGGCCCTGGAATGCTAACTAACTGAGAGCCGACACAGACCTCTTTAACCCGACCGCACGAAATATGACACACCTGTGACATGATGGCCCGGACATTTGGCCTGGCATGTAGAGAAAATGAAAGCATTTCCACCGCGACGGCTGAAGCTGACATCTTCGATTCTTCGCGCAACGCTCTGCGATTTAAGTTGATTTAAGTTCTTGCGCTCATCAAACTGGTTTGGGAGCGCGACCTTGCACTTGTACCTCAAGTGATTGCTGCTTCTCCGCCACGGATTTCTGGTTCATACAGGTCGAACAAGGCATCACTTGTTGGACCGTGATGACTCGTAAAGAGCACGGCTACCATCCGCGACTGAACCAGGGCCCTCACCGAGAATGTTGGGACCATGGGGTCTGGAGGAAGCCGGAGCTTCGAAGTCATTTGGACTGGGGAAATTTGAAACGCCGGCGCAGCGATCCACGCTCTGGCCGGATGTGCGATGTAGGGCGAGGCCAAAAGAGCACGTCTGCACTCTCCGGGACCATGCGCTGCCCCGTAACTTCTTCACTGCACAGCTGTCCCATGCATTGCGAAACAGGAAACAGTTAAAGGGAGATCCACATAGTCCTGCCCTTGCTTAAACGTCAACACATCTGCGGATGGGAAAACCGAGCAAGCAACAGCTCTGTGGACTCTTGCAGGCAGCCACAAGTCAAGACTTGAAGCGGCCTAGACTACCAAAAGATTCGGGATATGGTGATGCTCCACGCGAACTGTACTTTGACAAGGTGCCCTCTGGATCCTTCAAGCCCCGTGGAGTTGACGCCTTGCGGCAGCCTTCCTTGCTGCCTTCATCTCCGCGGCGATGTGATTCCTCCTCCGGCGAATCTCATGTGGGCGGCAGACATGGCAGTGAGTGCAATCGTCACCCTTCCTGCAGCCATCTCCTCTGCTTGTGAAGAAAAGGCAGGGGAAGCACCGGCCCTGGTTGTGTTGCTCAACCATGCGCAATGGAAACGGACCATGTTGCAGCACAAGTTTGAGCTCTTTCCGCTCATCCTCTTTGCCCACCGTCTTTACTTCCCCCGTAATAAGCTCGAAATGGATCTCCTGCCGATCCACGTTCGGATCTGCATGCGCTGGGTGGGCGACGAGCCCAGGAAGAAGGGGCTCTGCCCAATGTGGCACAGGGGCCGTAGCGCGGACGACGGGCTCTGCGAGGTTGGGGTGGAAGATCGGGGTGCTGCGAGGAATCGGCTCTGACGCCGCGTGGCTCACAAATGCACCGAAGCTCTCCTCATCCTCCGTCTCCTCCTCGAAGTCAAGCCCGCAGCTGGGGAGGATGGGCATACTGTAGCTTCGCAGCTGCTGGCTGGCAATCTCATCATCGGCCACGTCTGGGATAACCTCCAAGAATGTCCGTGCCACCCTTACCGCAAACTGCTGGTCCAGATCTGGCTCGTGGTGCTTCTCTTCGAAGTTCGGCTCTGCCAGAACAGCATAGCCTGGTGCGGGCTCTTCCTCGAGGTCCAAGCCCAAACTGGGGAGCGCCGGCATGGTGCGACTTCTTGGTTCCGGTGCTGGGCACATCTCAACGACTTCCAGGAACGTCCGGGTGACCCGAAACTCTGCGGTCTCCCAAGCCGTGCTGGCGAGCGACATGGCGGAAGATTGATAAGGCACCGGGAAAGCAAGAGGGACGTCTGAGGCCTCAACAGCAGAGCTTCACATGTCCAATCGAACATGGCTCTCCACGTTCTCGTCTCTCTAGAGCACTGACAGGATTAGCAGTCTAGCTAGCTAGCAGGCAAAACGGACATGAGCGGCACCCATCAGAAGAAGCACGACTTCTTCAGAACAGCGGTGTAAGCATGCAGCATAGCAGCACTTGCTGTGCACCTTGCTGTCGACTCCCCATGCCCTGCGCGACCAAACCGTCCCAACAAAATGGCTGGGCTCTCTGCCCGGAGTGTTGTACCAATGTTCGCATCAACCCTCAAACAAACAAACACATAACAACTTAGACATCACATCTGAATCTGAACACAGACAAAAGGACTTCTACCAACAAGCGGCAAAAACTAAAGACTGCAGGAGGTTTACAAGTCCGAAACCCCCTGTATACCCAAACCCAAAACCCGAATATACGGGCCTTCACACTTAGAATAGGGTTTTGGGGCCCATTATACCATAAATTTATAAGTAAGGAACCCCCCAACATAGCATATAGGCAATTATTTCGGCCAAACCTGCAAAGGCCGCAGCAGCCAAGCCGCTCGCTGAGCTTCAGCCTCTCAGCCTCGGACTTTTCCCCAAGGCTCTGTGGCAAAAATAGGGGCTTGGATACCTAGAATAAGGCTTCGGGGTATGGTATACTATAACCATAACGGGGAACCCTAAGCAACACCAGCCTTCTTCTGCAGATGCCCAGGACGGAAAATCGCTCGTGCAAGACAGGCAAGGCCATGCAAAATCCGAATCCCCTCCGCAAACGTGGTTAGTTGCTTTCGTCTCGAAGCTTGCGTTGCTGGCGCAGCGGTTTGGAAAGACTGCTGCTGACCCGACTTAATCTGCCTAGTTCCCTTGCGATCGTCAAACTCGGCATCCCAAACCCCCTTCAAGTCCAGAGATGGGGACAACAGAAGCAATAGTATACGTATTATTACGGAATATTCGAGCTTCTATGTTTGATTGACAGACCACGGGGCTCGAATCCAAGATCCCCAGATCATGCTCGGGCTCACACATGGACGGTTTCAGTGTGCAGGGTTTCCGGAATGCTGTATATTCGAACGTTTCTTGTAGCCTTCCGGTGCGTTGCGGCCCGGCCTTTTTGCATGTGTTTCCGCTCTGTCTCTTGAGGCATGGTCGGACGAAGTGTCGAGGTCTTCTAGTCATTCTAGAAGCTTCAGGATTTAGGGTTTAGGGCCTAAAGTTCAGTGCTTATAACGTATAAGAGTTTAGGATATAAGGTCATCATTCTTCTTGCTGCCCATTCTGGGAGCGGGCGCTGGCTGAATTTGTGCTCTGCGGCCTTACCTTGAACTCCTCAGACCCCCCTTACGGCTCAGTCTTGCTCGTTGTGTGCCGGCTTTCGTCTGCTGCCATGCCCCTTTTGTCGAGGTTTGCAAGATGTACTCGAGCATTGTGAGTTGTTTCTCGCTAGGTTCAGCGAGCAGTGTATGTGAAAACCCTACAAACTCCCAACCGAAATGCTCAAATGGCACCCGCAAGGGGCCTCCAAAGTGGCAAAGTCGTCAAAGCCCTGCGAGAGGAAGGCGCTGGCAGAAAGCAGGGTTTCGCTAGTGTCAACCTCGGATGCATCAGGTGGGTCGTGGGCTTTGGGATAGGTTCAGTCTTGTGCAGACAATCCCTCTAATTTCTGGAGAGCTGTCGAACTTCACATGCGGTCTTTGTGTTACTGATCTTCCCGGGCTGTGGAAAAGCTCCCATCAGAACCTTATAAATCCGAGTCACGAAACCCTGCCGGCCTAGCGTTTCGAGCTGCTGCTGCTGCTGCTGCTGCTGCTGCTAGCTCTGATGAACCCATGACACATAAGGAAAATTCCTTGGGAAGCACGACAAACACTCACCGAAGACCGCCAGTCGCAAAACCAGGGGTGTCACGAATGGATATGTGTGTATGAAGACATAAGTGTGTGTATATATATACACATACATACATACATACATACATACATACATACACACATACATACATACATACATACATACATACATCCATATGCTTATTTGTTTAAAACTATGATTAAACCGCATATACCAAGTTATGTCCTACATTTTATGTTAAACTAATACTATACTATACTATACTATACTATGCTATACTATACTATACTATACCATACAGTATACTAAACTATGCTATGCTACACTATACAAAATTATGTTATAAACAGCTCTAATAAACCATACTGTACTGTACTTACATTCTATTTCACTGAGTTTTGTAACATTCTACTATATTGTATGTTGCTACACTATACTATATCTTATTGCGTTGTACCGTGCTATATTATAAAACTGCACTATGTTCGGCTATTGTGTACTGGATTATGCCATATATAAGCGTATTTCTCTATCTTTGCCATGTTGTAAAAGATATGATATGATATGGTAATCTGTTATATTACCTTGTGTTATGGCATATGCAAATATGATATATTATATGGTATTTTGTTATATGATCTTGTCTCATACTATACTGCATTGAATTACATTTCACACGATCCTGTATTATCTTATGCTAGACTATATTGTACTATAAAAACTGCAGTTTTTCTTTTGCCATGATTCACAAGGTATGTTGTGATATGATGCCCTATTATGTTTCATAATCTTGTGCGTTGTCTTGTTATATGATACGATGTGAGACTACGTCGCGCGAATTTATAAAGTTGTTACACTAGACCATATATATATATATGTATGTATGTATGTATGTATGTACGTATGTGTGTATGTATGTATGTATGTATGTATGTATGTATGTATATATATATATAATGCATATATACATACATTATGTCTACATCCCGTAGATCCAGGCCAGACCTATGTAGCACCCGAGGACTTCAGGACGCCATGCCTCGATCTCTTGATTCACTCAGGAAGGAACATCCTGCCAAAGGTCTTTGAAAGAAACACTGTGAAGAACCCACCAAGGCCCCTCGACATTTATTCTATATAAGATGTATGATATATAAATATATATATATGTATATATATATATACACAGAGTATATTATATATATATATATATGGTATATATGTACATAAAATAGTGTTGTATAATATAGAGTAGTCATACAATAGCAACTTCAAAGTGCAACTGTGCAAGTAAATCATACGAGGTTCCAGCGGCTTCCAGGACTTTGGAACGACCATTTCCAGTCCTGGGACGCTTGGCAGCGTTGAAGCTTCGGCATGAGCATCTTGGAAACATCATCAGCTTCGAACCAACTGTGACTTCGATTCGATGGGCCAGCAATGGCCAGATCAAGTATCAAACGAGCCCGAACTTGGACGCACGATGAGCCGGTATCATCAGCAGCAGCTGCTGAGCGATAGAACCAGCAACTCAGCATTATCTGAGTTTCGAAGCACGGCGGGCCGGCATCATGAGCATGAACTGGACATCGTTGGAACCAACAGGCCAGCATGCGTGTTAGTCAACAGAAACCGCATCATGAGCATCATCGGGGCAGGTCATGAACTTGGAAGCACGACAGGCATGCATCATGAGCACGTTGCAACCAGTAGGCCAACATCGTGAGCACCAGCTGGCAAGCTGTTGGCAGCACCATCAACAGCTGGGCTGGGCAGCACCATGAGCATCAGCTGGGAGCGTTGACTCCAACAGGTCAGCATAGTGTGATTGCCAAGCACCGAAGGTCAGAACCACCATGCTAGCATCAGGCGCATCATGAGGGGAGCCCCTGAATTTGGAGGCACGGCGGGCCAACATCATGAGCATCACCGGCAAAGGCCGGCTTCAAGAGCATTCATCAACGAACCACGATTTCGAGCTGATCTTGAAAAGCTATTGACTATTGAGTTTGGACGCACCGCAAGCAAGCATCGCGAGCAAAATCTTGCAAGACTTCGACTTTGCAAGCCAGCAGGACAGCATCATAAGCATAAGCTGGAGCACGTTGTAACCAGCGGGACTATCATCAGCACAATCTGGATGCAGGACCGACCAGCATCGTGATCACAGTTCGCAAAGTACCTGTGTGTGGATACATGATGAGCCAGCATCATTAGCATCAGCTGCAGAGCGTCGAATCAACAAGCCAGCATCTTGTGCGTTTGGAACCACGACTGGGGCAAGGGACTACTGTAAGCTTGAAAGCTTGGCAAGACAGCATCAGAAGCGAAATCTTGCGTTTAAGCTTCGGAGTACGACGGGCCGGTGTCCAGAGCTTGAAGTTTGGAAGCACTGCAGGCCAGCATCATGAGCATCAGTTGGGAAGCGTCGGAACCGACTGGTCACAGGCAAACAGCGTGCCGGGAAGGCGCTTGAGCTCGCACTCGTGTAGTAGTAGTAGTAGTAGTAGTAGTAGTAGCAGCAGATAGTAGCAGTAGTAGCAGTAGTCGTTCTCGTCGTCGACGTTGACGAACGAGTGGCACTAGTGGTCGCAATGCTGGCAGTAGGCAAAATGGCAACAGCACTGGCAGAATCAGTGGACGCAGGATTGACATCTGCATGCCAGTCGTAGCAACCGTCATACGGTTGCAACTAAGGCCTACGCAAAAATTGCAACAGTGCATGCAGGGCAACAAAACTGATGCAGGGACGAGCAAGGTTTCACGTGCTTGCGAGGGTCGGGACCAGGTCGGTCCGTAAAGCTCCGGGAGTCTTGGGCGTTGCTAGCTTGGAATGTTTTCCGGGGTTGCAACCGCCCCCTGAAGCCCATGCAGTCTGTCCTATGGCCACGGTAGAATATGGTGGTCTTTGGAACACTATAAGTTTTTCTATAGAGGGATTATGCGGGGATATACTAGCTGGCTGATGCCCAGCGGCGGCCCCGGTTGCTGCGAAGCGTAAGCAGATCCTGCACGGCAACGTGACCAAACACCATCCCTAAAGGAATCTTCGTCCTTCTCATCCTTCGTGTTGCAATGCTGTGCACGTGCCAATCATGGCTTTTGCAGCATACTATCCTGGATGGATCTGAATGCATGCTGCTTATGGCATGAGCTGCTATGTTGTCAGCACAGCACTGAGCGCCATTGGTGTTTGCAGGGTTCATCAGCAGAAGCAGGGCGTCGTCATTTGCAGTGCATACCTGGTTCCTCCAGTTATAGCATGAAAGACAAACATGATTCACTTCGGATCGTTGTCATAGCATACGCCCAGAGTTGCAACGACGGGCAGAACACGTTGTTTTTCCCACCCGCCAGGCTGACACATGTTGTGCTGGCAACCATTGCTTCTGAAGCTCATGGTTGACCTCAAAGACACGTAATACAACGCCATATAATGCCATTATATCTCGTTTGAAGTTTGAAGGAGCCAGAACACAAACCGTCTCCTGGGACACGCCCCCAAACTTCTGTACGTCACAATGCGCCTTGAAGTCTGTGAGTCTCGGGGCTGGTGTTCTAGATTCTGCGCAAGACAGCCGGAAAAGGAGCTAAGTTCCGTTGAAAAACACTACTCGTTGCAAGAAGATGCCCATGCCATCAAGCCTTCTGTCACGGGCCTGCACAAGAAAGTCTTCGCACAAACGGTACGTAGTACAGTGCTAAGGTTTACCTAGCATGATCGCCTTACCCGCGCGATGTTTCCCTGTTGAATTTGTGGAAGGCGCAGCACCAAATCCAAAAACAAGTGTTTGGGGAGCCACTCGCTTCAGCTTGTAGTAGGATTACGAACAACTACCAACTAAACGCTGCCGCGGCAACGACGTCCACGACTACCACACATGCTGGCCACTTCGGCCGCTCCTGCTGCTGCTGCTGCTGCTGCTGCCGCTGCGGCTACTAC
>CAJNJA010085886.1:0-15426 GCA_905231915.1 Symbiodinium necroappetens
GGTTCAGGGTTTAGGACTCCGAATTTTGAGTTTGCAGTTGCTTTGGGGCCAAGGATTCGCCAGTGCTTCGTCATCTCCAGCGACCGCCCCATGGATTTTAAGTTAGGGTTTAGGGATTTTGGGTTCGGGATTTACCTATGGTCTCCATTGTAGTTCCTGTTTGGGGTTACCTTTTGGGATCCTTAATATAAGAACCAAAAAAAAGAATACAATGGAGACTATAGGTAGGGCTTAGGGTTCAGGGTTTCTTAGTAGCTGAATGAGTACACTTTCTAAGTTTTTGGGATAGTATATGGCTCCTTATGAAACTGAACGTGTACACTTTTTTTGGCAGATGAACTCAGCACCTAAGGCCCGAAGAGGCTTTCGATGCAAGCTCGCGGCGGAGGCGCCTGCTTAGCACTGTGGTGTTTTGGGGGCCTCTAGGGGGCCCTATAGGAGCCCGGCCTAGGGTTGATGGTATAAATCACGCATGACCCATAATAAGGAGTATATACCATAATTCCCATAGTTGAGGGTCCTTATGGGAATTATATGGTCTATTCCTTGTTATGCGTAATGCCGGATTTCTATCATGAGCAGTAGTACTATTGTATAGTTACTGTACCTACCCCCACATGTATATGTATGCCCTCAATATGACCCCCGAATATAGACTGCAGGGTGGGGCAGTGCCCAAGCTAAAGCCCTGGCAGGTCAAAGCCAAACGCAGAACCGCTTGGACAAGGCAAAAAGAGTGAACTGAAACCTCAAGGGGTTTGGAGCTTAGGGACGTTAGGGTCTTTCGGGTTTCGGGTCTTGGGGTTTTTTTAGGGTTTGGAGCTTAGGGTCTTTAGGGCTTGGGGTCTTTGGCGTCGTTGGGGTGTTTAGGGTTTCGTGCTTGGGGACTTTGGGGTCTCTGGGTTTTTTTTGGGGTTTGGAGCTTAGGGTCTTTAGGGTCTTTGGGGCTTGGGGTCTTTGGGGTTTTTAGTGTTTGGGGCTTAGGGTCTTTAGGGTCTTTAGGCTTTGGGGTCTTTGGGTTGTTGTTTTAGCTTTAGGGTCTTTAGGGTTTGGGGTCTTTAGGGCTTGGGGTTTCGGACTTAGGGTTTGGGGCTTAGGGTCTTTAGTTTCTTTTGGGGGGGGCTTAGGGTCTTTAGGTCATTAAGGCTTGGTGTCTTTAGGGTTTAGGGTTTCGGGCTTAGGGGCTTGAGGGATTTTGGTTTCGGGCTGAGGGTCTTGAGGTCTTTAGGGCTTAGGGTCTTTAGGGGTTAGCATTTCGGGCTTAGGGTGTAGGGTTTAGGACGCAGACCTAAGGGTCCAAAGGACCCAGTATGTATGTAGGTGCATGCATTTCGGATTAGGTTTTGTTGCTTAGGCTCATCACCACCACCACCGCTGAACTATTGGACCATGCTGGTAGTAATCGGTTCCTTCCCCCGAAACCCTAAACCGAAAGGCCCAGATACCTGTATTTGATGATTTATAAGCCCAGGGTTAAACCAGCACCCATCCGGAAGCATCCCTGAACCCGAACATCCCAGCGCCAGAAGGTTAGCTCTCTCTCTCTCTGTAAAATACGGTCCACCCTTATAAAAAGGACCCGAGAAGGGGCCCTAATTTAGATTAGGGAACCCTTATTTAGAGAACTACGCTATTGGGTTTAGGGTCTGCATGGTTTAGGGTGCTAGGGCGTAGTTGGGAATTTAGAGAACTACCCTTTCTTGATCCCTTTAGGGGGAACCCTAAAAGGGACCCCATGAGGTGCCCCCACTCAGTAATGTCAGTAACAGTTGAGTAATTATTTATAATGTGGATATAAAGCCCTTAATAGTATAGACTGTTACTGCATGGGGGGTAGTACCCAAACTTCCCATAATGGGTGCTACGGTTCGGGGTTTAGGGCCCAAAACCCCTAAAACCCCTAAAGAACCCGTAAAGAACCCCTTAAAAACCCCTAATACCCCTAAACCCCTAAACCCCCTAAAGAACCCCTAACAACCCCTAACAACCCCTAACAACCCCTAAACCCCCTAAACACTTAAACCTAAAACGCCCAGAGGTCTCTGAGATCGGTGGCGGCCGGCACTGCCAGGATGGCCTGGCACGTAGGCCCGGGGGAAGCGGGGTTCTTTAGGGGTTCTTTAGGGGGTTTGGGGGTTTTAGGGGGTTTGGGGTTTTGGGGGTCTAGGGGTCTAAGGAAACCCTACCCAAACCTGGCACCTTCCCTGGGCTTGTTGATGCGGTTCCTGCCTGCAGCTGTCCAAAGAAGTCGTTGGGCTCAACGGGTAGTTGTTCTCTAAATGAGGGCCCCTTTTTAGGTCCCCAGTGTAGTACGGGCACCTTTATGAACAGGATCTTAAAAGGGACTCCACTTTAGAGAACTACCCCAGCTGTCTTGAGGCAGATAGGAATCCGAGTTCAGGCTGTCTGTCTTGATGTAGTTCATGGTCTCGGCAGTGCGTTGGTCTTGATTTCTTGCTTTTGGTGTCATGTACCTTAACTTAACAGTTCAGTGTGCACTTGTCCGAATCAGAGCCTCAAACACATCCTAAAACCCCTGCAAAGCTTAGGCCACAAGACTCGCAACACCCTAGACCTAACTTTGGTCACCCTCAGCCCGACAAGCCCTGAACCCAACAGCAGCAAGCCTCGCACTACAACCCCGCCCCCTCAACTTCCTAAGCCCCACAAGCCCTGAACCCAAGAGGCCTTAAAGCTTATGCAGACCGGAGCCAAAACCCAGAAGCCTAAACCCGTCCTTCCTGATTTCGAGCCTCCAAATCAGGTTTGTCCTCACCCCCGGCAGCAAAGCTCGTGCCGTCTTCGATGCCTTTCGAATGATCTGCCCCGCAGCAGCATCCTGCTCTGTCTGTCTGTATGTGTGTGTGTGTGTGTGCGTGTGTGTGTGTGTGTTCGTTCGGGGCTCACCCTAAAACATCCTTAAACCCGAAACCATCAACCCCAAACAGCAAGCCGTCAACCCTAAACCGAGTTCATCTCCGGCCGTGCCAGCCTGATGTTTTTGACACGGAATCCCGCAGCCTAGGCGTCCTAACCCCTCAACACCTCACCGAGAAACAGCCCAAAGGGTTCGAAATACCTACTGGCCACAGCAGCAGCAGGAACAACAACAGCAACAACAACAGCAGCAGCAGCAACAACAACAGCATCAACAGCAACAACGACCACGACAGTGAAACTTGCAATTGCTGTACGACAATCACAGCACTTGGTGTGTAAGTTGCCAGAGGCTCGAACTTGGGATCAAAGCCGTCAGTAGAGATAGTTCTGAGATGACAGTAGACTGTATTGGTGGTCGGACATCCTGGCCTTTCAATGAAAAAGGCCTTCGCACACCCCAAAAAGCTCAAAAAGCAAAAGCCCCGGATTTCTCAGTTGAAGAAATATACGATAGTTATAAGAAGGAACCCTCAAAATAGTATAGGTAACTATTAAGGCCCCTTTATTGGGTTGAAGAACTTAGAAATTCTGGCTGTTCGGCAGGGGTATCCGACTGGAATTCCTGAGCCCTCGTCTTCTGCGCCTTAGTTCTTACGAAGCTTCGATCGACTGTCAAAGCTTGAAGCATTATGACTGAGCCGCTTCAGAAGCACGCGGTGCAGACCCCTATAAGCAAGCACGATCAAGTAGATCATGTTATCTAGGAATCCCCCATGTTCGAGGCAATCCTGCACACAATCCTTTGTCCCTCAACCCTGAACCTTGAACTCCAAACTCTCAACCCCTCAAGCCCTAAACCCCCAGAACCTAAGCCCTAAACTTTCTGTTTTTTAGGCGTGATCCTGGACATCACCATCATCCCCCTGAACCTTTTCGACATGCCCTCCAACGCCACACTGCACACGATCTCATTGCTGACCTTGACCTTTTGGACCTTGGCAACTCGTCTGACAGGTCTGAATTTAGGGGGTCTGAGCAGTTGTTCGTCGTACTGTTCCTGAAGGCTGCATGATACCATCAGGCCGCACAATATATATATATATATACATATATGTATACATCTATATATATATATACACATACATATATATATATATATCCATCTATCTCTCTCTATATTATATATATATGTATATATATATATGTATATATATATGTATATATATATGTATACACCAAACCCCCGGTCTACGTGAAAAGGCCGTAATTGAGGATCAAGGAGTCAGGGAGTTGGCGCAGGGGTTGAGAAAGTTTCTCGAAGAGTGCGGCGATTTTAACTGGTGCCAGGGGGGGTTTAGGGTTTAGGGGTTAAGGGGTTTTGGGCTTAGGGAGTTTAGGGTTTGAGGGGTTTAGGGTTTTAGGGCTTAGGGAGTTTAGGGTTTGAGGGTTTAGGGATTAGGCGTTTTTTGGCACTCAGACGAAGGTGATGACGACGTGGGCCATGTCGTGTCGATGTTGCTCTCATGGCGATGATCATACAATGACGGTGACCATGATGGTGTGTAAGTCAATCACCATATGATGGGGAGAATGTTGATAATGATCAGAATGTGTCTGACGATGAATGTGATCGTGCTGTTGATTGGTGTTGCTGATGACATATTTATTGGAGCAGCCGTTGATGAACAAGATGATCATGTTGATGCTGATTGTAGTAGTGATGGTGGTGCTAGCGATGACAGTTACAATGGGTATGGTGATGGCCACGGAACCTGATCAAGAATACCATGTATCCCTTCCGTGGGAACTTGTATCAAGCTCCCTAACAGTAGAAAGTCCTTGCCTCACCGGTGAAGCACTGAATAAGCACTCGCTTTGAGAATAGTATCCCTAAACCCTAAGCCCTAAACCCTCAACCTATCCACAACGGCCGCTGACAAGAACAGCAGCCCCTCGACCAGGAAGATCTTTCAACCTAATTCCTAAACTCCCTTGATCAATAGGTCCTCAACCCCTAAACCCTTAGGGGCTGAGTAGGCAACCTTTAACCTTTTGGGCCTTATATGATCCTACTATACTTGAAAAGGTTAACCCTTTTTCGGCTAGGGTACTCAGCCCCTAAGTACCCATAGGGTGCACTGAAATGCCGGCTGACAGGACATCTTCGTGTCATTCCGCACGGCCTACTTCGAGAAGGGCAGCGGCTCGACTGCACTCACCCTTTAGGGGATGTAGGGCTTCCGGGTGGTTCGGGCAAAATTTGGGTCCCTTTTGGGGTTTAGGGCTTTAGGGTTTAGGGCTTTAGGGTTTAGGGTTTGGTAGGGTTTAGGGTTTAGGGCTTTAGGGGTTTCGGGTTTGGTAGGGTTTAGGGTTTAGGGCTTTAGGGTTTACTCTGTGTAGAAATGACGTTGCTCTTAGTGCACACGGCTTAACAGCGTACCCTGTGGATTCTATAAGAGGCTTGTGCGTTTTGCCCTACAGCCGACGCCCTGAGCCAAAAAGGTGGAGTCCTTTGCCTGCAGGTTCCAATCCTAGCCTGGGATAGGCGAGATGGGCATGGAAACAAGAGAAGGTACGAACCATGCACCCGGCAGAAGCTCATGATGTTCAGGACTCTCAGGACACAAACCCTGAAGCAAAAATCTCGGAGGCTAAATCCCGCGCTCTGACTAAGGCTTGGTCTTCGATTCAGCGAAGATCGCATGGCACTACCTGCCATCTGACAGCAATTTGCTGAAGGGGCGGTCTTTTTCTGGGCTGTGCGGAAGCTTCGTGGGCCATGTGACTATGTGATTATGTGCTCTAGTGTCTAGTCTAGTAGGTAGCGCTTGAGGAACGGGGTCCAGGTTACTGAAAGCGTCTGAATGACCTCGCAAAAACTCTGCAAAGAATCTTGCCCCGAATGAGCCTGGACCCACAACTGCCCTCTATCATAGCATAGATACCCACCATTATTAAGGTTGATAAGGTCTGGATTAAAGGGTGCCAGGGGTGGTCCTGGAACAGATATTGGGACTTTCTTGTCAGAGCATGAACACAGAGGTTGTGACTCCATCCACTGCTGGTTCCTTGAGTTCTCATACTAGGTAATAGCCACCATACATATACATATGTATACATATATATATATATAGATATGTCTATGTGTGTGTGTATTAACCATGATCTTATAGTATATCATAGGAATGATAGGTTTTTGGGTCTGGGCTTGGGGCAGAGTTCAGGTGTCAGGGGGTTTAGGGGCTCAGGGCCTAGGGATGTACGGTCTTCGACAGCTTGGAAGCTGGCCAGAAGGCTCCGGCATCTAAAGGTTCGGATTTGTGCGTCTGGGGTTTAGGGTTTAGGGGTTCAGGGTTTAGGGGTCCAGGGTTTAGGGTTTGGCCTTGATATGCAAGTTTTTCGGCCGCGGAACCTTCAGAACCCAAAATCCTCAACCCGGAAAGGGCGGGTTGCGCTACCGTTGCGGAGCCGCGCCTGCATTCCAAAGCCTTCAACCTGAAGACATGAATCCTGCAATTCCCATAAAATAGGGACCTAAAGAACTACCCATACTATTTTTGGGGGGTTCCTTATTATACTTATAGCATAATGGGCCCCAAAACCCTATTCTCATCCTTCAGGCCCCTATAATTATGGAGGTTTTTTTGCGCTTGGTGGCGTCGGAATCCCTGTAGTCAGGATCCTGCTGCGCAAGGAATTATACATGTTCTATATACCGACCTGCCAGGGTGTTAGCATTTCCGGATTGAGGCTTTGTTGTAGGGTTTTAGGATTTCGGGGTTAGGGTTTAGGGCTTTGGGTTTTAGGGTTTAGGGTTTAGGGTGTTAGCGTGTTAGAATTGAGGCTTTACTGTCGCCCTAACGCTCTGAGGACTCATATTTCAAGGCTTTTGGGCCCAAAGACCCGGCTATGAAAGGCTTTTGGGCTATCTTGAGCCTTAGGGTGGGGCTTTAGGATTTAGGATGGTTCAGGGTGTAGGGTACAGATGGAGGGACACTTTCGGGGTTCAACGTAGCCTGCGGAGCCGCCTGCACTGCAGGAGCAGATGGCTCCTCTTCGATCTAACTGCAGCTGAGATGAAAGAAGATATTCTGCAGTAGCTAGGGCTTTCGGTGTAAACCCGCTTAAGATCCCTTTCCATCCCTTCTACTATATCCCCTAAACCCTGAACCTTAAACCCTAAACCCCAAACCCTGAATTTCCCCAAACCCAATAAGCCCTAAGGCCTTTTAGGTCAGGGTTTGCCTTAACTCCTGCAGTAAGGGTCCTTCCCAATTTATCAAGGTCAATGATATCTGTTGAAGGGTTTAGGGTTTAGGGCTTTCCGTAGCCCCGATATACTTCAGCCCCCGACAAGACCTATACAGTTTGTAGGCAGGGAGCTCGATTGCGGCGAGTCGTAGTGTCGCGTTGCTCGCTTGGGGCTTATGGCAAACTCCAAAAGATGACAACCGGTTTAAGGACAATTAGTGCTGGGATTCCCTATATACACATTACTCTTAAGGCTTGAGGCTATTGATTAAGGACAAGTAGTGCTGGGATTCCCTATCCATCACTCTTAAAGCTTGAGGCTTGGGTTTCCAACTGTTGGGCTTCTGCTATATAGGGCTTCGGGATTACACCTTGGCCCCTAAAGCGTTGGGATCAAGAGTTCGAAACTTGGGCGAGGAATGTGAGGATTTGGAAGTCTGCGTCCAAGCGATTCAAGTTACATGGGATGAATGCCAGAGGAAATAGCTCCCTAAACCCTAAACTCTAAACCCTAAACCCCTAAACCCTAAACCCTGAAACCCCAAAGCCCTCCCCCAGCAGGGTTTTGGGGTTTTGGGCATGGCTTCAGATGCTTAGGATCCCAGGCAACAGGTCGCCGGATTTAGGGGTTAGGGGTTTTAGGGGTTAGGGGTTTAGGGTTTAGGCGTTCATGATTTAGGGTTTAGGGTTTGGTTTAGGGTTTAGGGGTTTAGGGTTTAGGCGTTCATGATTTAGGGTTTAGGGTTTGGTTTAGGGTTTAGAGATTTAGGGTTTAGGCGTTTAGGGGTTTAGGGTTTAGGGCTTGGGGTTTAGTCATGAGTTAGGGTTTAGGGTTTAGGGTTTAGGGGGATTTAGGGCCGGGAACCCTCCCGATGTCCTCAAGCCTTTCCTTTCAACAACACTTTCAGGTGGTCACTCTTGACATCGTGCTTGAGTCTTCTGCAGCAGGGAGCCCAGATCTAAAAGCCAGCTCCAAGACTCATATCAGGTTCACGATTTAGGATTCTTGTGCTTGGAGCTTGTCGCAAGAGTGCAGGGTTGATTGCCTTGGGTTGTCGAGACTAAGATTTAAGATTCAGAGCGTGGGCATGTGAAGGATTTTCAAGCTTCAGTTCAAGGCTGTAGTGCCCCCCCGGGTTTGTGGGATTTTGTGGGGTCTAGGACTTATGGCTTCAGTGTCTTTAAGGGCCTGAAGGGTTTAGGATTTGGGAGTTTCCGAAAATAGGGGGTGCCTTACTTTGGAGTTCTCATAATAAGGATCCTACTATTTGGGGTACTATAGTAGGGTCCCCTATTTTCGGAAACCCCCATTTTAGGGTTTCAGTGTCCTGGGTGTGGTGCTCCGGCCAGCGGCTGTGCTTCAGGTGGAGCTTGGATTTTCCGAACCCGTCCATGCTGTTGCGGCGGAAACTCCGTAAAATAGGGGACTTCAGAAAGCCTACAAGCCTTAAATCCTAAATTTCCAAGCCCGACGCAATCCTACATTCCTCAATCAAGCCTTAAGCCCCAAAGCCCCTACCCCGAAAACCACACCCTAACATGGGGTGTCTGGATAGTTACGATTCGTGTAGTCCTAGATTCCCTATTGCAATAATACTGTAAATGCGCTTGTCCCTTAATTAGGTCGATAGATATACATATATATATATGTATATATATATATATACACAACGCATTATACATATACATATATATATATAGATAGATAGATAAAAACGCACACATGCATACATACCTACATACAGACATATAACATGTGTATATATATATATACGCATGCACACAGACATATATATATATACATGTATATATATATATATACATACACACATACATATACATATATATATATGCATACACACATATCTGTATCCGAGAACCCTTCGGGTATCCTAAGAGTAACCTTTATTTCGAAAGCCTTGACGGAAGCCAAAAAGGAACCCTGTTCGAATTATTGCATAAGGCCCGCACATTGACACCCTTACCCTAAACCCCAAACCCACAACCTAAACTCTCAACCCTAAACCTAAACCCTAAACCCTACATAAACCCTAAACCCTAAACCCTACATAAACCCTAAACTCTAAACCCTAAACTCTAAACCTAAACCCGAAACCTACACCCTAAACCCTACATAAAGCCTAAACCCTACACTTTCAACCCTAAACCTAAACCCTAAACCCTACATGAACCCTAAACCCTACACTCTCAACCCTAAACCTAAACCCTAAACCCTACATGAACCCTAAACCCTACACTCTCCACCCGAAACCTAAACCCTAAACCCTACATGAACCCTAAGCCCTAAACTCTAAGCCCTAAACCCTACTTTCAAGCCCTAACCACCGACCCAGCCACCAGGCCTCGAGCTCGATGTTCACCTTCCTGCGCATGATCCGAACCTTTGCCGATTTTGAGGGGTTCGGTTTTTTGGTGGTTATAGGTCATTTTTGGGCCCCCCCATAAGAACCCCAAACCTCTAAACCCAAAAAAGCCCTAAACCGCTTAAACACCTAAAGCCTAAAACCTGAACCCCTAAACCCTAAACCCTCCCTTGCCGGGGGTGATCCAAGACAGCCGCATAGCATGGCCCAGGCGACCTTAGCACGTCCATCGACATCCCCCTCCAGAGACAAACCATGCCTAAGGACATTTTCAGGTGGGTAGTTACCGTTACAGGAGCCTTATAGAAGGTCTATATACCTGATAGAAGCCTTATGGAAGCCCTATATGCCCTAAACTCCCCACCTGTAGTTTCCTTTAACCATGCGTTGAGCTGCTTGATCTGTGTCGGGGTCAGCCTGGACACATCTCAAGAGCTTGGTTTAGGGTGTAGGGCTTAGGGACGAAAAAATGCATCCTCTGAATACATAGCTTGCCAGTGCAGAAAGGTTTAGTTATGACTCACTGACCGACCCCCGCCCCAAACCCCCGCCACCCCCTGGACTCATCCCTCCATGGCAGTACTCCGAAGCCGAACCCTTAAATCCTAAACCCTACCTGTAACTCTCTTTACCTACAGTTTAGCAGCCATTACCCCTTAATTAGTAGGTAGAACCCGTAAAACTGTAGGTAATTAGAGTCCCAGGTATACTCTTAACCCAAGCCCAGCCGAACGATGACACAAGCGCTACGGTGCAGCTTGTAAGGAGTGGGACGGCTGCTGAAGTGGAGCCCTGGATGGCAACAGCATTTAAGCTTACCGGATCTTGGGACTAGGTAAAGATGGCTATTGATGAGGACATCTTAGTAGCTGAGGTAACCTTTAACCTTTTTCGGCCTTATGTAATCCTACTATAATTGAAAAGGTTAACCTTTTTGGGCTAGGGTACTCAGCCCCTAAGTAGATGAGGACATGATAGTTACTTGTGCAAACCTATAACCCTGAGCAGGCTACTGAAAAACCCTCCTTACGATGTTACGATGTCCGACGATCCTCCAAGTAGCGGGTTTGCGGCTTAAGCGGTTGCAGTGGGCGTGGTCTTCGTCTTGTCGTTGCAATCTGCGCATGTTGGGCCGCAAGCCGCGCAAAATCCGAAGGCATATTTGTTGGAACAACCTGTCCTTGGTGAGCCGCGGGTATCTAGTACCCAGCGTATTAAGGCCCCCAGCCCCATGTTAGAATACCACACTCCAAAGTCGCTAAGTCACGGAACTCACAGGACCCCTAAACCCTAAACCCTAATCTCTGACAGTCCTTTCACACCTTCGACGTTTCTGGGGCACGATCACGATCATCCCGGTAGAATCCCAAAGGTTATACTTGGAGGTTCATGGGTAGTTATAACCCCGAATATGGGCTATAACTACAGTTATCCTACTTATAACCCCTCTTATAACTACCCATGAACCTCCAAGTACCTCTTAGTCCCCAAGGGACAAGTAAGAGTTGAGGTGCGGTAATACGGAGGCCTAAATATTTACTACTACTATTTTGAGGGCTCCTTATTGTAAGTAAAGTAATAATGGGTCCCAAAACCCTGTTCTAACTATTAGGACCCCTATATTGTATATTGTTGGCAGCACATGCACCTCCGAAGTCTTATTGGTATTCACGGCTCCCTGGACCAGGGCACGCTTAACCGTTATCTACCCAGCGAACCCAAAACACCTTGATTAAGGAATATACCCTAAAATTATAGGGGCCTTATTATTTTATGATTTCAAGTATATTTAATTAAGGGCTATTGGGTTCTCTGGGTATCTACAAGAGCGCCACAACAGAAAGCCTCGAGAAGTCCACATGGATGCTATTCCCATCGCAACAACCATAGTCGAGTTAGCTATCCGAAGCAATATTAGCATTTCCCTTATCATATATCCCCATCAGAAGACTGCAGGCACCCTGTTTTCGTAAATTTAGGCCCGAACCTATATCACGAGGCCTTTATTATGTGTCAGAACGCACAGCTGCAATCATATCTAAACCGAACGCTTTCAACCCTAAACCCCTATAAGCCAGGAACCAGATGTTCGCCTCCATACGGGAGAACATCGACTCGCAAATGTGGATCACCCGGGTGTCGATCATGAACATCCTCTGCCAGATGCTTGCCTTGTAAATACAACTTGTAAGGCACTACCTTGAGCCACCAAAACCTACTTTTTTGTAGGGTCCCTATAAATTCGATATCCGGGTTTGTAGTAGGTCGTCTAAGGCAGACCCTAAACCCTAAACCTTAAACCCCTAAACCCTGAACCCTAAACCCTGGAGTCCTAAATCCCTCAACTCTCGTCCATGTTTCCCGGATCCCCCGTACTGCCCCGGAAAGAGTCTGGGAAGACTTTGAAAACCCTGTCGACGTGAATTTAGGGTTTAAAGGGTGATGTTGGGCCCTAAGCCCTAAACCCTAACCCCTAAACCCCTAAACGCTAAACCCTGAACCTAGCGTAGATTTGGGGTGTTGGAACCACTTCATCACCGGCTCACGGAGACTCGCGCCGCAGCTTCAATTTCCGACCCTAAGCTCCTCTTCGTAGCTGAATAATAAGTACACTTTAAACTTTTTGGGATAATATGATCCCTTATGGAACTGAAAGTGCACACTTTCTTGTGCTTATGAAGTCAGAAACTAAGACCCACTTCAAACTCGAAACCCTACCCTGAGGATCCTTCTGATGTACCATGTCGTGGCTTGCAGCTACTGGGGGCGCCTGGTTTGCACGGACTTCGCAGGGGTGAGGGAGCTCAATTCAGGGCATCCGGGCTTTGAGGTTTTAGGGTTTAGGGCTTTGGGGTTTAGGGTTATTGGGTTTGGGGTTTTAGGGGGTTCAGGGTTTAGGATTTTGGGGCGTGTAGCATTTACAACCGCCGAGGCGGGATTAAGCATCGATTCTTGGGGCTCGTGTGGGTGTTTGGACTTTAGTAGCTGAATGAGGACACTTTAAACCTTTTGGGAGAATATGACTTGTAATGAAACTGCAAGTGTACACTAACTTTCGTGGCTTATGAACTCAGCAACCAAGTATATTTCTAGAACCCTTATGGTAGCCCTTCTAGCACCCTTTAAAGGAGCCCTTTAAGGAACCCACCCATTTTGGCTTATGAACTCAGCAACCCAGAAGGCTGAGGCTTGGGGTTTGAGTCCCGAGAGCCTGGACCCCCTGAATCCTCTCCTGGAAGCCTTCTTGCTGTTGATGATACTAGGGTTTCAGGGTTTAGGGTTTTAGGGTTTAGGGTTTTAGGGTTTAGGGTTTTAGGGTTTAGGGTCAAGGGTTGATGATATAAGTCCTGCATGACCTTAAGGATCCTAAACTATGGGATTTTTGGTATATTCCCTATATTGAGTAATGCGGGGCTTATATCATCAACTTTAAGATACCATAATAAGGAAACCATATTATTTACTATAGTATGGTAACTTAAGTAAAATCCCTTATTCCTAAGTGTTGGTAATTGTTGCAGGATATATATCATAAACCCTAGACCTATTATGGTAACTTAAAAAACCCTTAGCAAGAACCCAGTCTTGGAGCCCGATCCTGAAGGGTTTAGGGCTCATAGGGTCTAGGGTTTATGGGGTTTAGGGCTTTTTTAGGGTTTAGGATTCAGGGTTTAGGGTTTAGGGTTTATAGGGCTTAGGCTTTAGAGGGCTTAGGTGCAAGCCTGTCAAAGGTTCTATTGCAGCAACCAAAGCAGTCGCCACAAGGCCATCAAGGAGCCCCTAGAGGCAACCCTTCTGAAAATCCCTACAGAGCTACAGAGCCTTCACTAGAAGCCCTTGTCGAACCCCCTGGAACTATACCCCTACACCCCAAGCCCTAAACCCTAAACCTTTCATTGCTGAACTCTGCACTCCAAACCCTTCTCCCCTCAATCCTACACACCACACCTTTCTGGACTCAGAGCTACACCCCACAATGGATGAATATACCTTCTTGAGCCGTCATATATAAAGATCCGGCTCATGTTGCAGGTATAATCCTTCCTGCAAGCTGTCTACATTGATTTCATACTAGGGGTTTTTGCGTGACTGCCAAGGCTTGGACGAATGAACGTGGACTCTGCCAACTGGATCACGGAGTATAGCCCGGTTCCCCAGGATTGGGAATTAAGTTTTTTTTAGGCCCCTATATACTACAAACCCTAAAAGTACCTCTACCCAGGAGTGGTAATTAATTCTGTAGGACCCTATATAGTACCCCAAACCGTGATGGGCAGACCAGCGCCAGGTTTCTAGCTCCTTCGAAGATGTCCAACTGCCGAATCGACGCCACACCCGGAGAGCCCAAAGCATCTCAAGGAGCATTCCGTGATGACGAGAATGGCGATGATGACGATGCTGATTTGTAGGATTGGCACGGGGCTACGGTTTCAGCTGTTGGCCTCAAACCCTTAACACTGAAACCCTAAGACACTAAAGCCCTCAACCCTGAACCCTAAAACCCCTAAACCCTAAGCGAAACCCAACTTGTGAAGCCTTTTCGGGCCCCTAAAACCCTAAACCCTATGCTAAACCCAACTCCGGAAGCCTTCTGGGGCCAAGGCCTTCATAGTATAATATACCCCAGTAGTACCCTTTTGCCCTTTTTAGTTTCGGAATATTAAGAAAACGGGTACCCTTATTGTGAAGGGGTTACTGGGGAACCTAGTAGTATAGTATACCCCAAACCCTGTTCCAATTATTAAGGCCCCTATATTAAGCCTTCCTGGGGCCAAGCCTAAACCCCTCAAGACCCCAAGACCCTGAAGCCCTGAACCCTAAAACCCTAAGCCCTACGCGAAGCCCAACTTCTTACTGTAGGGGCCTTAAATATGAATAGGGTTTTTGCGTGTTCCTTACTATCATTATAGTATAATATATCCCACACCCTATTCTAATCATTAAGGCCCCTATATTGAGCCTTCCTGGGGCCCAGGCCTTCGGGATCGCACATTCGGCTACCTAAAACCCTCAACCCCTGAACCCTAAAACCCTAAACCCTAAACCCCTTAAGACCCCAAGACCCTAAAGCCCTGAACCCTAAAACCCTAAACCAAGCGAAACCTAACTTCTTAAGCCTTCTGGGCCCAGGCCTTCAGGATCGCAGCTTCGGCTACCAGTACACCACCACGCTGCACTGGGCCGTCTGCCAGCTAGGCAGCTGTCGGACTTACCCATAGGCCCCTAAGTAGTTCCTTTTTGGGATTACCTTAGAGGGTTCTAAGTATAAGCTACAAAAAGGAACTACTTAGGAGCTTAGGGGCCGAAGATTACCCATACTATTTTTGGGGCTAGGGTTTAGGGCTTGGGGCTTGAAGGGTTTAGGGTTTACCCATAGGCCCCCAAGTAGTTCCTTTTTGGGGATCAGCTTAGAGGATTCTAATTTTGGGGGCTCTTTATGTTTATAGTACAATGGGGTAATGTAGGGGCCTAAAATTACCCATGCTATTTTTTTTTTTGGGGGGGGGTTCCTTATTTTAATTACACGCTAATGGGCCCCAAAACCCGAAACTAGAAAAAAGGCCCCTATAGTAGCTGCAGCCGAAACAACGTACCTATTTTGGATTCCCTCTTCTGGGTTCTATATCTTATTCCTTGAACAGCTAGGCGTTTTTGGGCTACAGGTAGGAGCTGCTTCTTTAGGGGCTTTGAAGCTGGTCTATACATTGTAGGGTGTTGCACGTCAGGGAGGCAGCTACTTGAGGGTTTGCTGTTCAACTTTTTTTAGGCCTTAACAGCCGAACGAGTACACCTTGCACTCTTTTGGGGGTAAGAGGACCCCCTGTAGAACTTCTTCGCCCCTAGGTAGTCAGCAGTTAAGATTGGGTATCATACATAGGGGGGTCCTAGATGGTTTAGGGTCTAAGCCGGC